>JAGDYQ010000001.1:32946078-32967912 GCA_021962125.1 Bulinus truncatus | reverse complement strand
CATCTTCTCTTGGTACCCCTTTCCCCTCTAGTTAACTGGATGAATTTCATTAAAAAAAAAATAACGTTGTTATAATGTATTTTCTGTATCAGTATGAGGTAAAATATAACTTTGTCAATGTAGGCTATAATTAGCTTCTGCGTCGATTTAAGTCAACATCCGGCTTGTGTGAATATAATGTGATACCCTTGGTCCATGGTAATTAAAAAAAAAGGATTAAAAAAATATAATGTTAACTGTAGTAAATAGGCGTATTGATGTCGAACGGAGTCCCATTAGCAGAAGGAAATGAATGTCCCTTTTAAAAGAGAGACAGGGATGTTAGTAGTAGTAGTAGTAGGCAGAGGCGCAACTAAGGGGGGGGGCATTGGGTGCACTTGCCCCCCCCCCCCCCCACCGAAATAAAAAAATTAAAAGATTAGACCAAAATTAGTTTAAAATAAAATACAAATATATAAATAATGTGATTTTTTTTAATACAAGTGATTTGTTTTTTGCTTCCCCCCCCCCGAAAGTTTGGTCTTGTTGCGCCTCTGGTAGTAGGCATCCGTCCATCTCGGAAGATGATGGTAGCGCTCTAGGTTAATCATCAAACGTAACGTCTCCAGAGCACAGGCCTAGGCGAAGATTGTGGAGGCCCTGCGCTGCCCAGACAACAGGGCCTCCCTCTCGGCTTTGTCGACGGGTTCCAATGGGGTGCAAAGCTCCACGCTTGGAGACGACTTGGCTGCAGGAGTTGCCGGAAGGACATCATGAGTGACGTTCATCCGCCTTAGGGACTCCGACTCCGGATTTTTTACTCCCGAAGCCTTTCCCATGGGTGAGTGAGCCTGCAAGGCGGCAGTGGTTTGGAGTCAGGGTTTTCCTTCCCCTAGATGGGTTGCCCTCCCAGGCTGACGAACCCCATCTGCCCGTGGATGTTAATATATGTGTAAGCAAGAGTGAGGTGGGTGTTTTGCGTTGTGTCGGGGCCCAGATCGCAACCCGCTGTTAAGCCCACCCCTTCTTCGGCTGTGAAAGAAATGTTGGGCTTCAGTGGAAGGAAGTCTTTTGGACTCCAATGAAAATAAAAATTTACTCTTATGACCAGTTTAACTGTACCCATATGACCAGTGTACCTGTACCCATATGACCAGTTTACCTGTACCCGTTTGACCAGTTTATTTATGCATCCCCCACCAACTGCTCTGATGAAAATACAATTGTACCCACATGACCAGTTTAAATGTACCCATATAGCCAGTTTAACTGTACACATAAGACCAGTTTAATTGTACCCAAAATGTTTAACTGTCCCCTTAAAAATAGTTTAACTGTACCCATATAACTAGTTTAACTGTACCCATTCGACCAGTTTATAAGTGCATCTCCCACCAACTCTCGTCAGGCATTGGTATTTGGTAAACATTAACGCTGGTGATAAATTATATTTATAGATAAGCAAGTTAGTATTCGAAGGGCATACTGGTATATACAGCGAGGGCATTCTCATTTATTAACAGACAAACCAAGAAGGCGTCTTTTCTGATCAGTGAACGCTACCACGCGGTCTTAAATTGCCCCGGGGTGGTCCATGTCTGAGGGTCTCGGGAGATCAGAGATCATCGCTGTACACCGTCCGTCCACACACCCTATTTCCCTGGCGATCAAATGATTGGTCAGTGAACTGAACGCGATGACGTAAAATGTTGTGCGTGGACGGATTGAAATCAAGGGGAGTTCATTCTGAAGAATTTTGAGTTCTGGTGTGAACTTCCCTTGTCGAAACAACCAAATGACTGTACTTGTAGTATAGGCTACATGTACACTGTACACAATTATAAAGGTGTATTACTTTCTTTTGTTGAATTTGAAGCAATTACATCTGTTTAACTAAATTAACACTCTCTTGCTTATCTTCAAATGCTGTTTCTTACCAGCAGCTCAGATGTAAGCGGCACACGTGAAATCGACTTTGTTCTAAGAAAATAGCGAATAAAGGTTTTCTTTTGGTCAAAGCGTTCATCTGCCTGTGAGGTGGAGGTGGGACGGGTTTAGTGGCGTAACGAGCTTAACTCGCGCCCGGGGCACAATACCTTTTTAGCGCCCCCCCCCCATTGGAAAACCGTATAATATTATATGTAAAATATACCATTTGGCGCCCCTTTGTGAGTAGCGCCAGGGGCATGATGCCCCCTTGCCCCCCCTTGCTACGCCACTGGAAGCGTTACCGGAATATGATGACGTCAACCATGTGTCAACTGCTTCCCTTGCCCTCTTATCTCCTGTTTTAACTTTTGGATTGTTATGAATTATTGTCCGCTTCATTTATTTATTATTTTCGTTTTTAATGAAAATTGTTTTTTTTTTTAAATAGCTCATTAAATATGTATTTTACAAAATGATATATCCATCATGGGTCTAGGACTTATGGTTGCTGAGATATAGGGCGCTCCTTTGTTAATATAGCTTATATAGTAAAAGCTTATATATATTATATATATATATTATATATATATATATATATATATATATATATATATATATATATATTAGCCTGAATACATTAATGTAACTAATTCCAATCTAATATATTTAATTAATCCATTAAGTACTTCTGATGTGGGACGAGTGGCCGAGTGGTGTAGACTGTACACCTGAGTGTCCTGGGTTCGTTCCTTGGTGAGAACCAAGAAAATGTGTCCAGGTGCTGGTGAAAGTTGGAAAAAAAGTCCCTAAGTCCACCCAGCATATAAATAGGTCATCTGACTTAAAGTTGGGGAAGTAAAGGCGGCTGGCCGTTGTGCTGACCACATAATCCCTTAAGATGCCGAGGATACAGAAATAGGTACACTATACACTTCATCTGCCCCGATAGCCCACTAGGGCTACGTGCTGTCACACGCTCCTGAAGTATTTATCACTATAATAAAAATATTGTTGGTCATCTAGCGTATTTTTGTTTTTGTTTTTCTATGTTTATAAATGTGTGTGTGTGTTGGCGTGCGTTTTAGTGTGCGCATGCGCGTGTGTGTATGAAAGTATAACAGTTATTACAACATTATTATAATTATACTTACAACAAAAAAAAACGAATTGGAAAACATCATAAAAAAAAGTTCGCAACAAATCTAATCTTTTTATATATATATATTTTAATCACCGAATGTTTTGTGTGACTATAGGCGAATGAAGGGGGAAAAAAAGGTAATATGTGATATTACATGTGTGATATGTGATACTATCTTTGTACGAGGAATGAAGATTTGTTATCCTAGAACTGAATTGATGGCTGAGTGATTCAGTGAGTTGATTCGAGGGACTACATTGAAGTGGTCTGGCTTGTGGTACGAAACGTGCGATATTTCAGATTTCTTGAATGCTGGACGATGCTGGGGATGGTGTACAGTACTGGGTTGATGGCCGAGTTGATGGGGAGGACCAGGACCACGGTCCAGGCGTATACGTCTTTGTCCATCTGATGGCCACACAGGGTCATCAGGCCCAGGACCCCTATGGGGAACCAGCACAGGAAATCGGCCACGACCACGAGGAGAAGGTTCTTGGCTACGGTCATGTCCTGAGCCCTACGGCTGCCGGCGTCGGTCAGGCAGCTCTCAGGCATCCTCATCTTGTCCATCGCCCTGTAGATGACCACTTGACCCGCGGTGATGAGGAGGAAGAGGAGGAAGTTGACATAGATGAAGATGGTCTGGGAGTAGAGCCACCCCGCGTCTTCCCGGCGGTTGAAAGGCAGACCCGCGCACACCCCGGTGGTCGTGTAGACTGACCAGTGGCCGAAGTGGTGCAGTCCTGGGATCGAGGCCAGAACGATCCCTGCGGCCCAGGTCAGCGCGCAGATCAAGATGGCTGCTTTTCGCCTGATTCGGACCTGACCGAACGGGAATCGAATCACAAGGAACCTGTCCAGCGTGATCAGAAAAACAAAGAAGATCGATATCTCGCTGGACAGAGTGGACAGGAAACCCGCGGCCATGCAGACGGCGCTTGACCTCCAGTACTGCTCGCTCAAGAGGTAGTTCCCCCTGTAGTGCATGTCCGCGGACGCTATGACAACCAGGTAGACGCCCATGAGCAGGTCTGAGATGCTAAGGTGAGCAACGAAGTGACCGTAACCCATGCCGAAAGACTTTCGGTCGTACACGAAGCGGTAGACGATGACGGCCGCGTTCCCGAGGATGGAGAACAGGCCCGTCGTCCAGAGCAGGACCCTGAGTATGGTGGAGGTCATCAGGTCACAGCACGAGGAGAATGGATCCCGGACGTGTGCGCATTCCTTGAGGGACGTTCGAGAGTTGTGAAGCTGACGGCAGCAGAGTTTATAGTTGTCCACCTGCAGTGCGCGCTCGATGACCAGATTTTTGAACATTTTAGGCCAAATACTCGTGTTTTGTATGCCTCTTAGGTCCAGATCAGACAAACGCTTGCTATCCAATCCCGATACGAGGCTTTCCATGTCAATGGGCGTTTTAGTCAAGATCAGGTTTTTTAACGACGGGAATGACTTGACGAATGATAGGTTTCTGACTGCCGTGAACGACAAATCTAAAGTCACGATGTTGATGTTAGTGCGATAAAAGTTGCCCTGTTTAAACCCAGACTCGTCAATGATCGACAGTTTGGAGTTTCCGCTTAGATTGAGAAGGTTTAGTTTGGGCATGTACCCCAGAACGCTCGGTGCCGCTATGGCCTCGATCAAGTTTCGGCTGAGATCGAGTGTGGTCAGTGAATGAAACTCGCTAGAGGAATTGAGGCTCGCGATATTGCAGCTGGAGAACCTGGCTACCAAGAGCTTGGACATAAAATTTGTCGGCTGGACGTGAAATACGTTGGGGGCGTTCAGGCCTGAGATGTCGATGAAACGCGTGCTGGGGTCGATCAGGCCGAGGTCCACCTCGGCGTCCGGCTCCACCGCCACGACGGTCCCGCTGATGCACTGCAGGCCCCTCAGGCACTTAACGTTGCAGTTGATCTCGTCGTCTCCGTCTGGGCAGTGGTTCTGCCCATCGCACACGTAGTTCGGGTGGAGGCAGATCTTCTGACGCTCCTCCCTGTCACACAGGAAGTACCCGGGGCATTCCAGTAAGGCGGAGCTGCTCTCGTCTTCCCCGTCCGGGCAGTCATTCATGTTGTTGTGCACGTAATGAAAAGGAATGCAGTACGCCCCCGGGCATTTCACGTAGCCGTCCGGGCACCGAAATTTGTCGCACCTCTCCAGATGCTTCATATTTCTGCAGCCGATGGGCTCGTTGAACATGTCCCTGACAAAGATGCACCTCGGGGCCCAGTTGCTGTAGTTCATCTCTGTTGAGCCACGCTCATAGCAGGTCGTGTTCTCCAGGGCCCCAAGAGTCTCGTCCAGGGGCCCTTCAGGGCCCTGGCAGTCGACTACCCCATCATTCAGCATCCGCTCGTAGACGCACTGCGTCCGGTTGCAGAGGAAGACGCAGCTGATGATGTCGGGGTCCTGAGAGGCCACCAACTCGTTCTCGACCCCGTGCTCCGTGCACGATTCGCAGTCCACCTCCCCGTCCCCAAACCAGTGCTTCGGCAGACATCTCCCGTCGGGGCACCGGGCGTGCCGACACTGGTAGCAGTCCCACTCATCGTCGCCACCTTCGCAGTCCTTCCTCAGGTCGCACCTCTGCTCCTTCGGTATGCACTTACCCGACCTGCATCGGTACTCGTCTGGCAGACAGGCTCGCCACTGGCAGCTCGTCTCATCTCTCCTCACCCCGCACCCGGGGCGAGACTCGCAGACGAAATTGTAAAATATCCTGGCCTGGCCCACGCAGACGTATAAAGGGAAATCAACGAGACTGACTGCCTGCTGTGATTGGTTGGGCCTGGCGATGAACAGGTCTGGAGCAGACGGGACGGCCGTCAGGGAAACGTAGTGGTTCCCGTCCTCTGATAGAATCAGCTGGCTCCTTAACAGCGCCCCATCAATGTTGGCGCCATCGGGGCGTCTTGACTTGAACTTTTGACTGTAGTCGTCTAGCCAATGTTTGATGTGCCGGTAGTTCATTTCGCAGACGAAAACGCTCCACTTGACGTGACCGCATCCGATACTTTCCCAGCTATCCGTCCGATTTTCCGCATCCGCTTGTGTGTAAAATAACCAAACAACGCAGCCGGCGGCCAGTCCGTTTTTCGGATGCCCGGAGCCCCATACTGTGTGCACTAGAGGCATCTGGCTGATCCATCGAAATCTTCGCCCTACGGAATATTCCTCACGCTTTAAACCGATGAATACCCCAACTTTGTCTTCAGTGATAAATCTAGAATGTCTGAGTTTGTTCTGGAGAAAATTATGCTCTTTACTCGTCTCTATGGAGACCAATTCCGAATTTTTCTGTTCGCACTTCCTGCTAGCGTCCATCCAGTTCATGGGTGTCTCGGCGTTCTGGATGAAGTAACACGAGATCACACTCGAGAAATTGGAGTTTGGGTGCAGCTCGTACGGGTACCAGCCGTCTAGACAAGGCTGGCAGACTTTGGAGAAGACTTTCTTGACTGCATCGACGTCATCCAGCGAGCTGACGTAGTAGCCGGGCCCAACTATCGCGGGGATGCTCCGATTCAGGCTGCTCGCGTCGTCGCCATGGAAAACTGTGAGGAACACCTTGCCTGACAGTGCCGAGCACAGAAAAAGGAGAGGTTGTGTTTTGCACCAGCGGATCATTGACGAACTGCTTGCGGTGGCAATGAACGCCGTCAATGCATTCTTGCGGAGATTCAGCTCATCTCTGTGACTAGGTACGCCGGTGTTTTGACCACCCAGGATGGTTTCGAGGGAAACTTGCCCGAACTGTTCGCCGCCTTTTATAATCGATTCTTTTAAATCGCTCTTGTTTTGGTGAGAATCGAATCGGACAACGACGTTCAGCAGCCTGTCGGTGGTGCTCAGGTTGGGAGGGATGGTCAGCATGGCGACCCTCAGCCTCTCCAGACTGTTCTCGTAGCTGGGCGAGACGAGGTCCAGTAGTCGTTGGTGGAATCGCATCTGGTCGTCGAGTCGGCTGCTGGCGTCGGCGATGAGGACGAGGTCGATACTCACTCCGAAACAGTTTTCGATCGGCCACTTCACTTTGACCTCAGTAGCTGTGAAAAGTGAATAAATAAACAAACCGACACATAAATTCCACGGTACAAATAGTCAGGCACAAAAGTATACATATTGTGCTCAGGGTACAACCGGTCAACATTTATGTCAACATTTATAATTGTCTATCAAACTTAGACTACACCATAGGGCTTCGATCATTTTTTTTCTAATAAATCGACATTAACTTGGCGCCAATCAACCAATCATCGGATGACAGCCAACACTTGACTGTTTACTGATAATTTAAAAACAGTTGTTTTAGAATTACCCGTTATCAATAACAGTTGTCATAACAATTTCACGACTTCAATAACAGCTGTTATAACAATTTCACCACTTCAATAACAGTTGTTATAACAATTTCACGACTTCCATAACACTTGTTATCATATAGTGTATGACTTACTAACTTACATTATAATTATAAAAAGGCTAAAAATAAGATGTTAACATTTGTTTTAATTTATATCTCTGGTCCATACAAACAGATTCGAAGAAATATAAACAAGCTCATATGGTTAGAGAAAAAGTTAAGTTAAATATCTCCGGACTAAGCTCCCCTACCCCCACTCCCTCTCCCCACCTCCATTCATGATACACTTGTTATTTGTCTGTGGAACCTCCCACCCACCCCCACTGGATATCTACCGCTGACCAGCTCTTTGTTTACCTCAGTAGCATATCATACTGAGGCTGTGAATGGGCGTCTTTACCCCTCCCATCCTCCCCTCTCCAATTATTTACACAAGGTACTGAGTCATGCATCAATGGACACAACACCCTTACCCCCCCCCCCCCACACACACTCTCGTCGTTTATTTCTACCTGTAGGTCACGTCAGTCCAGGAGTAGAAACAAATGAAACTGTGTGTGCATGTTGACCTAATTAATTAGTTTGGTTGGTTGCTAAGTAGTCTGGTGTCAACAATGTAAACAACTGTAGCCCTTGTTTCGTCACCGCCCGATCATTTCAATATGTCTGTCACAATACAACACAATGATATCACACGATTTCTTGTAGCTAAATAACAAATACTACACGTCTTTAGAAGTATACATAGCGCTAAGAAAGTAATGCATTTACCACTAAAAACGATATTTTATGTATCTGAAACACAGCTTTATGTATGAAAACTGCCATAATGTAGCTAACAATAATATAGCTGTAGCTGGGAGTATACATAGCTGTAGCTGGGAGTATACCTAGCTGTAGCTGAGAGTATACCTAGTCTAGCTGTAGCTGGGGGTATACATAGCTGTAGCTGGGAGTATACATAGCTGTAGCTGGGAGTATACCTAGGTTAGCTGGGAGTATACCTAGCCTAGCTGTAGCTGGGGGTATACATAGCTGTAGCTGGCAGTATACCTAGCTATAGCTGGGTGTATACCTAGCTGTAGCTGGGAGTATACCTAGCTGTAGCTGGGAGTATACCTAGCTGTAGCTGGGAGTATACCTAGCTGTGTAAAAATTACACAAATCACTGAGACTATAGTGGTCACTCAAACTATAACGGTCACTTAAACTATAACGGTCACTAAAACCGCAGCGGTATTTCAAACTTAAGTATCTTTTAAATTTTGAAACTATCCTGCAACTTACAATAGCAGACGCTAATTCTCTACCCCCCCCCCCTCACTCGACCCCCCCAGTGGCGGAATGGAAGATAACTCGACTTGCCCAATGGCAAAAAAAAGGAAACCTTACGGTTGTTTTCATTGGTTAACACAATCAAACTATATCATCGTAGAGTAGTCCTCTGTAGCATGACAGCAGCCAATACTTTCAGACCCCCCCCCCCCAAGTTCGCCAATGCCCCCCCTCCCACCAACCACTCCTTCGGTCAGTGTCAGCTTTGACAATTTTTCCAAAACTATACATGTACTGTCGGGTGAATTGGTCACTATGGTCAGATTAGATTTGACTCTCACTGAAATATGACGGGGAAAATAACTTATACCTATTACTCAGGGGGCGGAACCAGAAAGTCTTCGACGGTCACTCAAACTATAGCGACCCCCTATAGTTCATTACAGATATTGATGGGGGTGGGGTGGGGAAGAGGGCCCCATGACAAGAACTGACATTGAAGCCCCCCCCACCACAGCACGAAAGCGGGCCTGGCCTACTGGTCATCACCGTGACGATATGTCTCGATGGACATACAGCTTTAAATTTGGTTCTACTCCTGGACTGAAGTGACCTACAGGTAGCCCAGTAATAAACGACCCGTGGGAGGGGAGGCGGGGGTGGTGGTGGTTGTGTCCATTGATGCGTGACTTGGTACTTTGAAAGATAAATGAAACAAGACCTGTTGCCGCATACGTACCTATAACTGGCGCTAAACAGGTCGCCAGAAACACGCAGAAGGCTGTTCCACATTCCATTCCGCTGTTTGTCAAGTCGGCACACAAAGCTGTTGAATCGATGACGAAGTTCACACAGCGCTACAGCCTATAAACAGCCTATATAAAGCTTATAAACAGCCTATATAAAGCTTATAAACAGCCTATACAAATCTACACATATATTTTTTGTCAATCAGCTGTTAAAACAACTGCAAACATTTAAACAGGTTAAAAGCACTGAAAGAAAACAACAACTAACATTTCCATCAGCCGTTGGAAAGAACAGACAAACCGCGAACACAACTCTAAGTCTTATAAATGTCTTAAGTTAAAGACAAATCTCAAAATTCAACTTATTTTGCATTATAGTTAAAGCTTTTATCAAACTTTATTTGGTCTCTGTTATTTGAGAACTCAGCAATAAAAAAATCTGGCATTAGAATACAACGTCACAGCATCTCACAAAGAGCGTCACTTCTGCTACCCACATTTCCGTTAAATCACTTCACTATATCCTTCAGCGCCTTCTGCTTCTTTTTTTCCTTTCTTTTTGGTCGTTTGTTTTTTTTAGATTTGAAACAATTGTTCACAGTTCACAAATTAACACAAGTTTCAGGCAATAATTATTTAAAAGCAGCGCGGCCATTAATCAGTTAAAAACTTTTTATTATCACTGACCTAAACAAAAAAAAAAAATCATCGTTTTACTGTGAGGCGAAAAAACTTCTAATAAACACACACATACACACACACACACACACACACACATACACATAGTAGCTGCAGGACGTCTGGTTATCAAACTTTGCAAACCGCGGAATGAAGTTAATTTCATCACCAGCAGAGTTAAAGGGTGCTGCGGATTGTGTGGCGTCACAGGGCGCCGAACTAGGAAAGGGCGCTGTTAAATTTTTTGGCCTTTTTTTTAGGATTGGGAGGAGGGCGTGACTCTCACGGGGGCACCAAAAAGAGCTAGCTTCGGTCCTGATCATCACTCTATTAAATAATCAAACGTTCAAACTCCATCAGAGGAATTAAATGAAAACAAACCATTTTGTTTTTCACTTTAATAAGTATTCACTATGGACGAACTTTTTTTTATGCCTCCAAAGCCAGATTTTGCCACCTGTGTGTTTCGCTTTAATAAGTATTCACTATGGACGAACTTTTTTTATGCCTCCAAAGCCAGATTTTGCCACCTGTGTGTTTCGCACCCCGTAGCTCCAGAGTACGGGTCGACCCTGCTCTTGATAAATTCTTGTATCATAGAGAAACAAAAAAATCCAATAATTTTTGATATATTGTGTACATAATAAATGAATGAATGAAATCCTCACATGATAGTGAGGTTAACCAATGCTGGTAGTTCTAGCATGTTATCTGTGTTTGATCTCTTTAGTTGGCTACATTAAACTATTGGCAGCTTCGCACAACTGACAGACAATTTCAATTAGAAGTATTGCCAATCAAGAGTAGATAACCTAATGTGTGATAAGTTTTTCCAATTATAAAACCATTATTATTTCCCTTCACACGTAAGGATGCTAAATTAGGTCATGCACACACACACACACACACACACAAATGTTTGTTGAGCTAATGACATGACATTAGCTGAGAACAGTCAACTTCACGTAATTAATGTCACTTGTTGAGATTTGTTTTTAGCTTTGACGAGGTTTGATCTTATGACCTTTGAATATATATATATATATATATATATATATATATATATATATATATGGCATTTGTTGATGACATGACATTTACTGAGAGCAGACTACGCATCATTTACCGAGGCTTTGGGACATGACATTTAATTGGCGTCAACGGTATGTCATTTACCAAGAGTTGAGGACATGGCACGCTATCAAATGTTGGCAAGACATTTACTGTGGGTCAACGATATGTCATTTACCAAGAGCTGAGGACACGGCACGCTGTCAAATGTTGGCATGACATTTACTGCGGGTCAACGATATGTCATTCACCAAGAGCTGAGGACATGGCACGCTGTCAAATGTTAGCATGACATTTGCTTTCAGCATTTACCCAAGATCTGATTTTTTTTTTGTTAATCTTTCTTTCAAAAAATGATAATACCAGAACTCCAATAAATTTACCTGATGGTCTATTTTACAGGTATGCTTTTTGAAATCATGAATAAATATGAAAACTGAATAAAGTGATAATGAAATAGAATACAAAATTTATTCAGAAAGAAGTTTTATGACAATTATACATCAACAGGTATACTAGCAAGCAGGGCCACATTAGCTATTAGGCCCAATACATCTAAAGCTTTAGGCCCTGAACAATTATCAGCCCCAGTTGACCAGACTACAAAGATTTTCCCGATTTTTCGCAATGAACTTCAAAAAAAAAAAAATGCCATTTTTTTTTTAAAGGCATATTTTGTGAAATGAGGGATGACCAAAAAAATTTTTGGTTTGGTCGTTTTGTTCACAAAAAATCTGGCTCATTTTTGTACCAAGCCTTTAGCCTACTGAAACAATTATCCAGGCCTGTTTACAAGTACACAACTGAAACCATGTGTGGTCAGAAACATCCTTTAGTGTTTATTATTATTATTATTAGAATACATTAAATGAAATTTACATACATTAAATAATCATATTTAAAAGTAAAAAAATATTTATATTAGTACTTTTCAACAGTGCAACTATATAACAATATTTCACCGGAAATCAGTCTGTTGTCTGCGTAATTTTATGTTTAAATTATTGCGTCTGCTGGCCTCATTAACTATTGTATCAACATTGTCGCTGTTTTCCCGCCACCTCTTTTTCACTTATTTCTTATTGTGTGTCAAAAAGTTTTTGAGCTCGGCAAAAAATGCTTAAGTCGAAACGAGGTCACCTAGAAGAGCACACAAATTGATGAGGAAAACAATATATGTTGAAGGATCTCTACACTATGAAGCCAAATACGCAACGAAAATGAAGGCGCGTGTGTTACGTTATAAAGATTTGAGAATCTTCTTGACTTGTTGGCTGATGTTCACACCTCGAAGCTTCCAGTCCAACCCACAAAAGTCAGCGCACTCGATCATTTCCTTGTGGAACTCTGTTCGATTCCAGGTGTCTTCGGTCCTGGAAATATAAGAGGGTTACAAATGAAATATATAATATGGCTAGATTAATGTTTGATATGATACTTGTAAAACTGCAGTAAATATGTGTTGGTATATATAGTGCGTTGAAGCAGGGCCGTTCTTAAATCTCTAGGGGGGGGGCTCTAGAGAGAGATTTCAGAGATATTGGGGGATCGGGAGGGGGGTTAGGCAAAAGAAACTGAAGGGAGGGGAGGGGCCTAGCTACCTATCCACAATAGCGGCCCTGATTGAAGGGCCTGTAGGACATCAGTGATACTGAATATTTATACTACATTGAAGAGATTTAGAATATTAAGGACATTGTGCAGCGGGCAATTTTTAACATCGGGTAGCTTGCTGGTCATTGACCTGTATGGCAGTTCCCAGATGTTAAGGGACACAGCGAGTTGAATCTCACGGGCTCTAAGAGACTAAGTCTCGGCTCGCACATAAACTGAGAAAGCTCAAAGAGAGAGAGAGAGAGAGAGAGAGAGAGAGAGAGAGAGAGAGAGAGAGACATAACAAACTCAGCCCCGTAGCGTGAAAATTTTACAGGAGGGGCCAGGCATTCTACAGCAGGGGCCAGGCAATAGCAGGTGGGGCAGGTAATACATTATACTAAGTAGAACAAATAAGCAGGGGGGGCAGACAAAACGCAGGGGGGCAGACAAAACGCAGGGGGGCCCGGCCCCCTGCCCCCGCACGCTACGGGCCTAAACAAACTTTAAACACATTTCGAAGACTTATAGAAATATAAATAGAACATTAAACACTTAATTTGAACGCCCGAGTGTGTGTGATCTGTCCATTTGTTGTCTGGATTTATTGACATTTTCACGCTTGTGTACTTTTGTACACTTTTGTCAGTACGCGCGCACTGGACGTTTTTGTTTGTATTCTAGTTTCAGAGTTTTGTATCTGCACTTACGTAATTCACACATTCATCACATGTTTATTTGTAGGCCATTTCAAAATATTCAAACTTGACCTGACTTTTCAATAAAAATCTGGCCAACAATTTAACACGTAATTCACACATTCATCACATGTTTATAAGTAGGCCATTAAAAATATTCAAACTAAAATCTGGCCAACAATTTGACACCTACAAGAACTCCGGGTAGAGAATACGTTCAGCCAAGGCCGCCACCGACGAGAAGAGGTCAAGGTCGACAGCCGTCTGCTCGTCCACGTCCAGGAGGTCACACAGCTGCTTGGCCTGGTCACTGGTCATCGAGTTGATGAGGACTCCTGTCAGGGCAGTGCAGAGAACTTTCTGTGAACAACAAACTCTCAGTTGAATACAATAACATCAACAGCAGTAGAAGCAATAAATGCAAAAAGTTGAAACAAAAATAAAGCCAACATTGTCGGCCATTATGTAAATAGGCAAAAGATTTGCAAAAAATTAAGTTAGGATTTTTTTTTCGATTACTATGTGTGAGTGCTATTTTTCTCGATTACTATGTGTGAGTCACGTGACACCACAAGGGAGACAAGCTAGTGAAAAGCAGACGATCACTGAGTATAGTGCACACTGTTGTGTACAGGATCTTGTTGGGCATATAATTTATCTCCTTCGTTAATACTTCATAATATGTCAGCATTCTTTAAGATCAACATCCCAATTGCCTCATAAAACACCACGCACCAAATGACACTTGGGAAAACACTCGCTAATTGCACAACAGCGAACACTTCAAATATCCAATCAGTAATAGGAACAATGTATTCATAAGAACGAAATTATATAAGTCTATTCCATCAAATCTATAAAAAAGAATGATGACAAAATAACAATAAAGTCCAGACAAATAGTATAGTCACCAACGGCCCAACTTTTACACTCGTCAACTAGCAACTGTCCCATGCCATGAACTCTTTACTGTAGGTTAACTCCCTTCTCCACGTTCCCCTAAAACCACCTTCCCTCCTAACCCCCCTGATCTCTTCAACCTAATACCGCCATGCTCCACTGGTCACACTGGTCACTCCGGTCACTCTCCATTCACGACTTTGATCTTCCACCCTTTTCACGATCAAACCCACGCCATGCAATTCAAACACGCTTAACTGACCCAACACAGCTTTCACACCCACATATAATATTCTGACAGCAGATATTCTGCTGCGCGACTCACAAACTAATACCCAACAACAACACAATCAATGACTCACCTTGCCAGGGATCGTGCCAGACTTATTTCTGTATTGTTGGAAAATGTTACTGTACAGTAACTTTCGTCTTGGGGACACCACGCAGTAATTTCTGAGGTAATCTTGCGGGGTAAGTGCTGAAAGGTTAGAAGTTACAATGAAAGATTTCATTCATTCATCCATTCATTCATCCATCTACCCATCAATCCGCCCGTCCGTCAATATGTCTATCTGTCTAGGGTCACCAGTATGTCAGTCAGTGTGCCTGTCTATCAGTTTGTCAGTCTATCTGCCTTTCTGACCGTCTGTCCATCAGCCTATTTGTCTGTCTATCTATCCGTCTGTCTGTCCGTCTGCCTGCCTGTCTGTCTGTCGTGTATCTATCTATCCGTCTGTCTGTCCGTCCGTCCGCCTGTCTGTCTGTCTATCTATCTGTATGTCTGTTTGTCTGTTTATCACCTCGTGCCGCACGTACTATATATATATATAGGTCAGCCGACTGTGTACTCACATTCCAGCACCTTCATGTCCATGGGCAGCTCAAATCGGCTGGACTGCAGGGACAGGACCATGCGGTCATTCATGTAGTGGGGGAGGGCGACGGCCCTGGCCGGCTCGGTCTCCTCACTAGGCTTGGCCTCGCCAGTGGTCAGGTCACCGAACTCATAGAAACTGTAGGTGGGCGTTGCCGGGGAGGCCTGAAAGTAGGTCAACAGAAAGAAAAACAGCAAAACATCAAGTGGCAAATAAACGAAACAAAATCTGATCGTCAACGTCATATTCTAATTTTAGTAACAAAGAATGAGTTCGAAATATAGGCTAGTGCAGTGGTCGGTAAACTTTTTAGCCAAAGAGCCAAATATGAACATTACAACAATTTAAAAAAAAATAGTGGGAACCAAATCTGCTTGTTAAGTAAACTTTTATTACACTAAATTTTATGACAATAAATAAGTTTATACTAAATAAAACTAAACGCCAGAGCCGCACTTAAGGAGCCAAAGAGCCATATGCGGCTCCGGAGCCGCACTTTGCCGACCACTGGACTAGTGAAATAAAAAGTGTAAACTTCCTTTAGCCATTTAAGGGGCAGATGAAGTTAATAGTTCATCTATCCCTATAGGCCACGGCATTTTAAGGTATTGTGTGGCTAGAACGGAAATAATGGGCTAACTACGGTCAACGAGCCAGGTCCGGTCCGTCAGGCGGTTGAATTCGACCAGCGGTCTGCTCATCTACATCTGATTATCTCATACAAATACTCCTACTTAATCTCATAGAGCCCTTGAGATTAAACTCGCCGTGTTCCTCAGCATAAAGGACCTGTCATACAGGCCAATGACCAGCAAACTATGACAATTGAAGGGCCGGGGTCCCTCTAGCCCCCGTGGCTCTCAACCGGTGGAACGCTTACCCAAGCCCGTAGCGTGCGGGGGGGGGGCAGGGTGGCCGCCCCCCCTGCGTTTTGCCTGGCCCCCCCCTTTGCTTGTTTGATCTACTTAGTAACATTTATTTCCTGTTCCCTTCTATTGGCCTGGCCCCCTGCTGTAGAATTTTCACGCCTCGGGGCTGCGCTTACCCCAAGGAGTAAGGGGAAAGGTTATACATGGGTGCGCACTGCGCAGCGACATGTAATTTTCGTTTAATGCAACCAATGAGTTTGAAGGCGGTCGCCAGTTTGCTGCGTGACTCATCACCAATGTCGGATATCTCTTTAATTTCAGAGCCCAATGTGGCCCGCGGTTCGTAAAGTTTGCTGACCCTTATGCTGGCACCACTCTCAGGCACATAGACTAAAGCTCCCACATTTATCAACAGGCGAGATAGAGAATAACAAAGGGTAGGAAGAGATAGTCAGAGATAGAAAGAAGGAAAAAGAGAAAGTAATCGAAAACAAAAGAACCATTGATGTAATAAGACACAATCATAACCCACCTTGGTTGACTGCTTGTCCATGACAACAGGGGGGATAATCAGTGTCTTATTTGCTTTATTTCCAGTCTTTTTCGATATTTTCCCTTGTTGTCTGGCAGGCACTGACGGAAGATCGGGCACGGCCAGATTGACGGCGGTCAGAGCTTCCGGGTCATTGAGTGAGAAGCTGAATGAAAACGAAAATGGTTTTAAAAAGATGGTACAAAGTCTAACATTACTATGAGATGGTTAAAGCGTCACTAGTTACCTATTGAAACCTGTTCGTACCTGTCTGTCTTTCTGTCTGTCTGTTTATCTATCTATCTATCTATCTATCTATCTATCTATCTATCTATCTATCTATCTATCTATCTATCTATCTATCTATCTATCTATCTATCTATCTATCTATCTATCTATCTATCTATCTATCTATCTATCTATCTATCTATCTATCTATCTATCTATCTATCTATCTATCTATCTATCTATCTATCTATCTATCTATCTATCTATCTATCTATCTATCTATCTATCTATCTATCTATCTATCTATCTATCTATCTATCTATCTATCTATCTATCTATCTATCTATCTATCTATCTATCTATCTATCTATCTATCTATCTATCTATCTATCTATCTATCTATCTATCTATCTATGTTTACATTTGTCTCCCTAGTTCCTATTACCCCGTCTCTGTCTTTATAAAGGGGGGGGGCATTATTTTATTCTGTAACCTTGTAATATGACCTTGTAAAAGTCTGTCGTTTGCCGTCAAATACGTGTCCAACGCATGTCGGATACACGTCAAAAACATGTCAAATACATGTACATGTTGAGATGGCTGTTTGGCTGTGAAGAATGGACACCCTAAAAAAAATGTTTCAACTGGGAGGACAGTATGACCAGTATGATGCTGTACCAGTGGGCGGACAGTATGACCAGTCCGATGCTGTACCAGTGGGCGGACAGTATGACCAGTCTGATGCTTTACCAGTGGGCGGACAGTATGACCAGTCTGATGCTGTACCAGAGGGTGGACAGTATGACCGGTCCGATGCTGTACCAGGGGGCGGACAGTATGACCAGTCCGATGCTGTACCAGGGAACAAATGAACCCCCAATGTCGGGATAATTAGGGTGCTGGTGGTAAAACGGTGTAAATCGCGCCAAATCCGGAGGTGAAATAAAGAAATTTGCAGGCTATGGTGAAAGTTCTCTCAATGTCTCCCGTGGTGCCTCCATGGCCGTTGCACTATATTATATGGTGGTGAAGAAAATAGGGAACTATAACAATAGTCCCAAAGTGCTTTACAGGATCAAAAGTGATTTACATCTATTATTATTTACAGTGACTTGACAGACAAGATAACTCACTGTGTGTCTTTTAAATCTGAAACTTGAGTGCTCTCCCCTTCTTCTGTTCCGTTTCCATGGTTACCGTCGTGCTGTTTCTTTTTCTTTCCTTTTCTCTTTTTCCCCCTGGCTGCAGGCGTCCTCCCCTTCTTCGGACAGTGCCTCCTGGTCTTGGCTGAGGTCACCTCCATGCTGGTCACGTTTTTAGTCGCCCGTGTGGTCAGCTCCTGAACTATGGTGTCCATTTCCTGAAACAAGGAAAACATCAGTCTTATCAATAGCTATCAGCAGAACAGCATCCACGGATTCCGTGCCCCCCTGACACAAAACTATGATAATTGAAGAGCGGGGGAGGGGGGTCCCTGTAGCCCCCAGCGGCTCTCAACCGGCGGAACGCTTAACCCCAAGGGGTACGGGGAAAGGTCATACATGGGTGCGCAGCGACATGTAATTTTTCGTTTAATGCAAGCAAAGAGTTTGAAGGATGTCGCCAGTTTGATGCGGGACTCATCACCAAACCACGTGACAATGTATCGTAATAGAAAGGTAAGTAGTACATTTATTCGCGAACTTACCTGTGATGGTTACTGTCGGACATACTTTGGGGTGAAGTCGCGAAACAAGGTTGAGAACAGCTGCTCCAACCCATAAATTCCCCACCCCCCACCCCGCTATTTCGAAGCGAAAGATATATAGAAATAAATTTTGAAAGACCTTGACTAGTGTTTGGGTTGCCTAACCTTTCGCCCCTGGTAGCAGCAACTAAGATGGGCCCTATTTCTGGGGGTGGGGTGGTCTTTACTTCGTCCCTGGTATTAAAGACCCCCATTTGTGGGAAAAGGGAACAAAGAGTTTGTCAGGGCCCAATATTTTCAGGGCTGCGGCTTTGATGCCGGTGTTGAAAGATATCACTATTTGATTGAAGTTCATGTTTTTATACAGGGGCGTGTAAAGCACGACAGCGGGGTGCTAGAGAGGGAGAGGTGTTTGTAAAGCACGACAGCGGGGTGCTAGAGAGAGAGAGGTGTTTGTAAAGCACGACAGCGGGGTGCTAGAGAGGGAGAGGTGTTTGTAAAGCACGACAGCGGGGTGCTAGAGAGGGAGAGGTGTTTGTAAAGCACGACAGCGGGGTGCTAGAGAGGAAGAGGGGCGTGTAAAGCACGACAGCGGGGTGCTACAGAGCGCCACTGACAAACTAACCCTGCGGCCTAACTTCGAACCCAAGAGTTTTTATTTCAGGTATTTCAGGGGATAATTAGCATGAGCTGACCCATATCTATGTTGTCTTATTTTATTTTAAACAGGGTCAAACAGGGATAGTGTGTATCGTCCTAGCAACTCTTATATAGCTATAAAATGGTACTGTGTTTATTGAATATAGTTAGCATAATCATTCATAATAAAATGACTACAAGTTTAAATATATATATATATATATATATATATATATATATATATATATAACATTCAGTTATATATGAGTCGTATATGTTGTTATTCTAATACTTTATACAAATGTATACATCTATTTTCGTTTGTTCTTTGTATATAGCTTAAAAACATCAATACGTTTATTCTCTAAGAGTTATGACCGGCAACACTCACGCCTCGTCCCTGGGGGGAAGGGGGGGAGGGCGGAAGGCTTTGGCAAACGAGACTCTAGGGTCTTGTCTCGCTTCCATTCCCACATAAACGGCTCGGCCCCAAACGACAAGACATTGTGGAGCAGATTATGAAAAGCTAAGGGGCCCTTCGAGGCTCAATTTTCACTCTTTCTCTATCCACGGACCTGATCCACGGTACGCCTCTATGAATCCTCCCCCCGCCAACCTTTCTTTCATTCATTGGGTACTGTCTATTCTTTAACTATTCCACATGTTACTGAAAGCCTTACGTTACACCTGATTCAAGTTAACTTAAACTGAACTGAAAAAAAAAAAAACTCGATGAACGCCATGTCGTATTCCATGAGGACTTACATAAAGACCCTTTGAACTAAGGTAAATAAAATCTAATCAATTAAAAAAATCGTCGTTCACACACGATGGACTTTTTGATGCGCTGCTGGAGTTTGAAAGGTGTGTGTGTGGTAAGGGGGGGAGGGGGTGATCGATTTCCTCGCGTCACCATTTAACCCTAACGGTTGTCAGGCGTTGACAGGGGCAGATCACTCGCAGCGATGTGATCTCTGCTGGAGCGTGATGAGTGCATGTTCTTGATTGATTTATTATGTCCTGTTACCCTTGTTGGTTGAGAGGGGGGGGGGGGGAAAGGAAGGGAAGACGTGGGGTGGGGAGGGGGGGTGGAGGAGGAGGGGCAGACAAACACATAACGAGAACAAATAGAACAGCAGACCGGACAGACTGGTTGATAGACTGAATGATCTATCTATCGATCTATCAATATGGGGAGTGGACTGATGGATGTATGTGCATCAGAGGTGTGCGGATCTTGAAATTTTGCGTCCGCGTCCGTCCGCGGATTTCTATCAATGATCCGCGTCCGCAGAATCTTACAACATTGGTCCGCAGTCAGTCCGCGCGTCCGCATTGCTGAAATTTAGCTGTTTAATGACTTGAAATTTTTTATGGTAACGCTTAAGAAGATCCGCGTCAGTCTGCGAGTCCGCAACTTAACCATACGAAGCGTCCGCTGTCAGTCCGCGGATTCGGAAAAGTCTACGGATCTGCGTCCGCAAGCGGACGCGTCCGCTGTCCGCTCATCTCTGATGTGCATGTAGTTTATAGACTACATTACATTCGTAGTTGGCGAGACAGACACGTCTTTCTGACAGACAGACAGACACCTCTGTTTTTGTCAGAGAGATGAATTTAAAATCAATTGTACAGACAGAGATACTGACTGACAGATAGATAGGGATAGTTAAATTCGATAGATTGTTAGATATATAAAAAGATAGATTGATAGATAATTAGAGAGAGAAAGAGATATATAGATAGATAGATAGAGAGATAGATAGACAGACAGACAGACAGATAGATAGATAGATAGATAGATAGACAGATAGATAGACAGACAGACAGACAGACAGACGGACAGACAGACGGACAGACAGACAGACAGACAGATAGATAGATAGATAGATAGATAGATAGATAGATAGATAGATAGATAGATAGATAGATAGACATATTTACTGAATGATGCACTGAATGAACGATAGTTTTCAGAAGATAGACAGATAACCGACATAAGGATGGATAGATAGTCAGATATGTGTACAGGTGTGAACTAGCAATCAACAACATAATGACATGGTCATAGTCAACTCCATACTTACATCTCGTTTCGTTCTGGACGACTCCTCAGGGTCAAGGTCAGGACTAGGTATCCTAATGGCCGGTCTGACCGCTGTAGAAATATTTATAGACATATACTTTGACTAATAATCACCAAAAGTAAATTACAATACATCATTTGAAGTTCTCAATAATGGCATCCTTCTTTCTAGATTGAATAAATTCACTTAAATCTATAAAGATAACATATGTTATAACACAACTGTAACATACATCATCACGTGGCTAAAACACAGAAAATAACTGTTACATTAACACAACATATCTATAAAAATAACATTACGTATGTAACATACCATTAATATATAATAGAACATACCTTAGCTGTAGAACATAACGTAACATAATATCTAAATCATTAGCATAACTTTACTACATGTGTATACTATAACATAACAAATAACATGACTATGACATACAATAAAACTACTTACGACATCTATATAACATTCTGTGAACAAAAGAATATCGCAGACAGTTCTCTCTCTCTCTCTCTCTCTCTATCTCTCTCCC
>JAGDYQ010000001.1:32786078-32941078 GCA_021962125.1 Bulinus truncatus | reverse complement strand
GTATGTAAACAAGAGACTGTGTTTTAATTTAAGAAATGGGTTGCCATGGAGCTCAAAATATAGGTTTTTTTTTTTTAAATATAGTTCTATCAGTGAGACAGGTCTACGTACTTATTTTAGGCAGCATTCTTCTGGAATTGACTCTTTTTAAAATGTCAAGCAACACGCGTGTAATGAGATAAAAGTCTTCATCAAACGAGTTAATCTTAATCTATTACAGGGTTAATCTGCAATAGAAGGTGGTGCATTATATTCTCTGTTGTCTGCTAAAAATGTTTCATTTTTTTAAAAAGTGTTTACAGTATTTACAGTTGCTTGAACTCTATTGACCCCACCGTTGTTTGAAGTGGAGGAGGAGCGGACGAGGCTGACTGTTGAGTTAAATAATTCACGGGGCTTAAAGCTGAGTGAAAAACTTTGCTGCCCGTTGGACCAGTCAACCGTTACAATGTCTGTGTGTGCGCGCGCGTGTGTTTGTGTGTCTCAGTCTCTGTGAGTGTCTTTGAGTTTTTCTGTTTGTCAGAGTGTGTCTTTCTGTGTGTCTCTGTGTATGTCTTTGTGTATCTGGACTGACAACACACGTGTTTGACGACACGTACCTGGTCAGGTCGGAACCTGTGGGAGACGGCTCAGAGTATGTGATGTACCCATCGTCGGTTTCCTCTTCTTTGTCGGCGGGGCCCCCTCGCCCCTTCAGGGTGACGCCTTTAACAAAGTGACAGTAGTGGGGTAGATACGCCTGCTGGAGAATAGATCCATAGCCAAACGCATTGAGGAAAATATGCAAACTGATTGATTGATAGATTGGCAAAAAAGTTAGACAAATAGATAGCAAGAAAAAATACATAATACATACATAGACGAATAGATATAAAGATAGATATATGGGTAGAAATACAGTAAGATACAGATACATACATAGAAAGACACACATATAGTTGATAGATTTTTAGACAGGCACATAGAAATAGAAATAAATATACAGACAGACAGCGAAACAGACAGACACAGAAACACGCACACACATATATCTCTATACTTATAAGACGCATTTGTTGTCTGTCTGTCTGTCTGTTCCCTTATAACTCAAGATCCAGAAAACCAAAAAACGTGAAATTTGTTACACATACACATAATTACATGGGGAAGGTTATAGGACAGGTTTCGTTTCATCTCGATGGGTAGTTTAATTGTAATTAATAATTTTAATTTAGTATTTTACTATATTAAAGTAATCTCGACGACGCCATAGATAAAATTCCTCTGTGACGTCATTTCCCTATGACACATTTTTAAAAGAGGGGTAACTCCCGGAAACTCCAATTGTAAACATGATGAAATCAATAGTCATATCTATTTACCTATCGTTTTATGTATTCGGAAGATTAAAATTAAAGGTGCACTTTAATAAACCGAAATAGGTTAATTAAAATGTTTCTGTGACATTATTAACATTATTAATACAATCTCAATGCGTAGTTTAATTGTAATTAATTATTTTAGTATTTTACTATATTAAAGTATCCACGGTATGGGATCGCCTTCACTATAAATAAAAATCGCGCACCAAGTGAATGTGTAATTGAACAGACGGTGAAGAAAGGGCTAGGGACGGGAAAAAAAAATTACTGTTGTTGTTTTTTTTTCATGCTGCAAGTACCCGACTTTGCCCGGGATTAAAATAAGGTTTTCTGTTTATTTAAGAAGCGTAATTTGACGTTTAATTGTACAGAGAGAGGGAGGGGGGAGAGAGATAAAGAGAGAGGGGGCAGGGAAGGAGAGGGAAGGAGGGGGCAGAGAGGGGGAGAGAAGTGGGGAGGGGAGAGAGGGAGGGTTGGCGAGAGAAAGGGAGGGAAGGAAAGAGAAAGGAAGGGAGGGAGAGCGGGAGTAGGGAGGGAGATAGAGGGGAGGGAGTGAAAGGAGAGGGAAGGAGAGAGGGAGAGAGAGGATGGGAGGGACTGAGAGATAAAGAGAGGGGGCAGGGAGGGAAAGAGGGGGGAGGGAGGAAGGGAGGAAGGTGGAGAGAGGGGGACGGGGGTGAGAGAAGGAGGGGAGGGATATAGGGAGAGAGAGGGAGAGAGAGAAAAAAAGAGAGAGAGAGGGGGCAGGGGGAGAGAGGAAAGGAGGGTAGGGAGGGAGGGGGTGGACAGGGGGTAGAGAGGGAGGGGGTGGACAGGGGGAGAGAGGGAGAGGGGGCAGGGGGGAGAGGGAGCAGGGGGAGAGGGAGAGAGAAAAGAAGGGAGGGAGTAGGGAGGGAGATAGAGGGGAGGGAGGGAAAGAGAGGGTGGGAGAGAGGGAGAGAGAAAGAGTGAGGGGGCAGGGAGGGAGAGAGGGAATGAGGGAGGGATGAATGGGGAGAGAGAGATGGGAGAGAGGGAGGGAGAGAGAGAGGGAGAAAGGGAGGGAAAGGGAGAGAAAGGGGAGGGAGGGAGAGAGAGAGGAAGAGGGGGAGAGAGAGATGGGAGAGAGAGGGAGGGAGAAAGGAGGGAGGGAGAGAGGGGGTAGGGAGGGAGAGGATGGGAAAAATGGGAGGGAGTGAGAGATAAAGAGAGAGAGGGGGCAGGGAGGGAGAGAGGTGGGAGGAGGAAGGGAGGAAGGTGGAGAGATGGGGGACGGGAGTGAGAGAAGGAGGGAGGGAGATAGGGAGAGAGAGGGAGATGGAGGAGTTAGAGAGGGAAGGAGAGGGAGGGAGGGAAAAAGGGAGGGAGGGAAAGAGAAATGGAGAGAGGGGTAAGGAGGGAGAGGGAGGGGGAGGGAGAGAGGGGAGGGAGAAAACAAAAGGTAAACAGAAAATCTTATTTTAAACCCGGGCAAAGCCGGGTACTTGCAACTAGTATCTCTATACTTATAAGAGGCATTTGTTGTCTGTCTGTCTGTCTGTCTGTTCCCTTATAACTCAAGATCCAGATAACCAAATAATGTGAAATTTGTTACACATACACATAATTACATGAGGAAGGTCATAGGACATGTTTCGTTTCATTTCGATGGGTAGTTTAATTGTAATTAATTTTTTTTTATTTTAGTATTTTACTATATTAAAGTTATCTCGACGGCGCCATAAATAAAATTCCTCTGTGAGGTCATTTCCCGAATAGAACTTGCGCGCATAACCTATTAAAAATTGAGATTATGAGTCGGCCGTGACTCAAATTTGGCCGACTATGTGCGGGTTCAAATCCCGACAGTGAAATTTTTTTTTTTTTTTCAATTTTTTTTTTCAGAATAATCTCTATACTTATAAGACGCATTTGTTGTCTGTCTGTCTGTCTGTCTGTTCCCAGAGAGAGAGAGAGGGAGGGAGAGAGAGATAAAGAGACAGAGGGGGGGCAGGTGGGGAGAGAGAGGAAAGGAGAGTAGGAGGGAGGGAGGGGAGAGGGGGAGGGAGGGGGAATGGACAGGGGGGAAAGAAGGAGGGGGAGAGAGGGAGATGGGAGGGAGAGAGAGAGGGAGAGGGAGGGAGAGAGAAAGGGAGGGAAGGAAAGAGAAAGGAACGAAGGGAGATAGGGGTAGGGAGGGAGATAGAGGAGAGGGAGGGAGAAAGGGTGGGAGAGAGGGAGGGAGAGAGAAAGAGTGAGGGGCAGGGAGAGAGAGAGGGAGAGGGGAGGGAGGGGAAAGGAGGGAGGGAGAGAGGGGTTAGGGAGGGAGAGAGAGGAAGGGAAGGAGAGAGGGAGAGAGAGGATGGGAGTAATGTGAGGAAGAGATAAAGAAAGAGAGGGGGCAGGGAGGGAGAGAGGGAAGGAGGAAGGGGGAGAGAGGGAGGGAGGGGGATGGACAGGGGGAGAGAAGGAGGGGGAGAGGGGAGAGAGGGAGATGGGAGAGGGAGGGAGAGAGACGGGAGAGAGAGGGAGGGAGGGAGAAAGGGAGGGAGGGAAAGGGAGAGAGAGAGGGGTAAAGAGGGAGGGGGAGGGAGGGAGAGAGGGGGGAGGGAGAAAACAAAAGGTAAACAGAAAACCTTATTTTAAACCCGGGCAAAGCCGGTTACTTGCAACTAGTATATATATATATATATATATATATATATATATATATATATATATATATAGATAGATAGTTAGATAGATAGATAGATAGATATATAGATAGATAGATAGGATAGATTTACCTGTCTAAATGAAGTCAGACTCTGCAGATCTTGTCTCTGTGAGTAAAAAAATATTTAATGTCCATTAAAAACCAATAAAATAAATTGTATTTCATATTATATGATCGTGTGAATTTTCTGTCTATCGACATTAGGCTGCGACAAAAAGACAAAATGTGGCCTATAGCAGAAGGCTGTATTTCAAGATGGAAAGTTGGCAACTATATTTTCTATTTCTTTAATTGACAGGGAAATGGATTTTTCTTTTATCGTGTGTATTTATTTTTTTCAATATTTCAGCATCGAAGTCAATCGCTATTGATTAATTGTGTTATCTTATATGGATATCTGTATGATATCTGTATGATATTTGCATGATATATGTTCTGTGATTTAGTACCGTGACGTTCAGAGATGACCAAACACGTCACATTTGACAGACGCTCGACAATTGGTGAGCGGTAAAAGCCACCAATTAACTGTAGACCTTTTTTTGTACAAGACGATCGCACTATCGAGATAGTCACCACTGGTGTTAGACACACCCTAGAGCAGGGATCGGCAACCTTTTGAGATGGAAGAGCCAAAAGTTATAGTTTACAATTTTCTCAGTTTTTCAAAGAGCCACTCAAATTGTCCTTTCAATATTATGGTATTTGATGAGGAATAGGTATATAAAATAATATCAGTATAATTATTTGCGCATTGAACTGGAAGGCCACAATTTGACATCGAAAGAGCCGCATGCGGCTCGCAAGCCACAGGTTGCCGACCCCTGCACTAGAGCGACAAGGCGTAATACATGATGAGTCTTCAGTTGTACAGTTTGAGTCTACGCGCAGGTATACAACACTTTATACAATCTAACCCCGCCACGGACTAATTCAGCTATACCTGTATCGAGATGACGTTACGCGCATTTACACACATATCAAAAATGCATGTTTGAATTTTAATACACACGACTGACAGATATAAACAGATATATACAGTAGCCATTCCACCCACACAAACTCTCTCTCACACACACACACCTAAATCCTGTAAACATCATTAAAAGGTTGGGCTGAGTGAATGATGTGAAAATTGCACCCCTACATACGGAACACCAAATAGACCAAGTTACTGGACTTAAGGTGACGTCATGCTATAAGGGGAAATAACCCCCAGTTATATGAAGAGCTGTCTGCCCTTGCGGCCGTCCACGAGTTTAACGTTGACAATGAACGGATCATTCTGAGGCATCGCCCACTTGACCTGGGATCTGAGTTTGAGATCAGTAGAGTGTGGAGGACAAGGTCATAGTTCGGAAATCCGCTAATCTTGCAACACGGACAGGACACACCTTGCAATGTTATAACTGCAGCTGAAACTCTTAGTCATAGGAGATGTTCCCACCCCTCCCTAGCCACACAACATTCCCCCGTCTATTTCCTCCCGAGCCACACAATATGCCCCCGTCTATTCCCTCTTGAGCCACACATAATTCTCCCGTCTATTTCCTCACGAGCCACACAACATGCCCCCGTCTATTCCCCTCCCGAGCCACACAATATGCCCCCGTCTATTCCCTCTTGAGCCGCACAACATTCCCCGTCTATTCCCTCCCGAGCCACACAACATTCCCCCGTCTATTCCCTCCCGAGCCACACAACATTCCCCGTCTATTCCCTCTTGAGCCACACAAAATTCTCCGTCTATTCCCTCCCGAGCCACACAACATTCCCCGTCTATTCCCTCCAGAGCCACACAAAATTCCCCCGTCTATTCCCTCTTGAGCTACACACAATTCTCCCGTCTATTTCCTCACGAGCCACACAACATGCCCCCGTCTATTCCCTCCCGAGCCACACAACATTCCCCGTCTATTCCCTCTTGAGCCACACAAAATTCTCCTGTCTATTCCCTCCCGAGCCACACAACATTCCCCGTCTATTCCCTCCCGAGCCACACATTCCCCCGTCTATTCCCTCCCGAGCCACACAACATTCCCCGTCTATTCCCTCCCGAGCCACACAACATGCCCCGTCTATTCCCTCCCGAGCCACACAACATTCCCCCGTCTATTCCCTCCCGAGCCACACAACATTCCCCGTCTATTCCCTCCCGAGCCACACAACATTCCCCCGTCTATTCCCTCTTGAGCCGCACAAAATTCCCCCGTCTATTCCCTCCCGAGCCACACAACATTCCCTCCCTCCCAAGCCACACATGCCCCCTCCCCCGGCTGTTCTCTTCCTAGCCACACAACATGACCTCGTGCTAACGCGCTTACCGTTTCCGGCGCGGTCCGAGGCCTGTGTGAGTCAATGTATGTTCTCACGGACGTCCTAGAGTTGACCTGTCCACTCAGTGGTCTTTGCTGGGACGACCGAACGTGCATCAGGGTCCGGGTTTTCGTGTTCAGGTTGGCGGACCTCCCAGTGCATTTTAACATTGCCACAGAGTCAACGAGATTTGAGGTCGCTGACCGTTGGTCATCATTTTGAATCTTAGATTTGATGTTTGATTGGTCCATCTGTGAAGACACTGTAATAAGCGATGCATGTTCCTGATTTACAACCAACTCGCTTGAAGAAGAGTTGGACACAAGATATTCGCTTTTCAATAGATCTGTAGTTAAAGTCTCGTTAGAGGACTCTGGGTTTAATACACCAGAATCTAGGTTTACTACAACGGAGCTGCTGTCATCATCAGCATGGGATATTGTTATAACTGGATTCATACTAGACGTCATACTTCCAGCTGCAGCGCTGGGTTTCATGGTGTCCGTGTTTATCTTGTGGGCTTGGTTTTTAAGGATAGACGCATTGGTAACTCTAGATGCCTCGGGATTTATGTCCCTTGGAGTTGGTGCACTGCAAGAAAGATTTAAATTATTGCGCGCTTCTTGGTTGTGTTCCACTGACTGTAAGAGCAGAGCGACATCTCTGTTATAGACACTGTGTTGATGTAAGCACCCGGCGCTGCGCGGTCGACCCAGCGACCTGGTGTGTACGAGATCTGTTCTAGAAGATGGTCTGACAGATGACATGGGTCTTCTGACCGGGTGCTTCCGGCGGGACGAGTGCTCCGCTTGGGGGAACATTTCTTGCCCATTTGTGCTTGCTCTCGAAGTGTTACCAGCGCTCCACGGTCTGCGATGCGAGGGCAAAACGTTTACCACAGAATCATTTTCTGTTAAGTGGGCGCTAAAGATATTGGTTCCGGTAACACAGGCCTGAAAAATGAAAGGGCGTCGCTTCTCAGCCGAGATAACTCTCGTCATAACGACGGGGGCTTTAAATGGCTCTGAATTACCTCGCCATTGATGCGGGCTACTCCAGTTATCTGCCCCTCCCTTTTCAGCTTGTTCAAAAGCTGTCATCTCTTCCTGGATGAGTCTGAATCTACATCCATCGGGTAACCACGTGACATCAGATTTCATCATTTTGCAAAGAAAAAAGTCTTGAAACAAATACAAAAACAATGGGGTGTGTCTGTTAGATTCAACTGTTTATGGGGTGTGTCTGTCAGATTCAACTGTTTATGGGGTGTGTCTGTCAGATTCAACTGTTTATGGGCTGTGTCTGTTAGATTCAACTGTTTCACATTTAATTGAAGTGCGTCAATCCGATTCAGGTGTGTCCATTACTTGCCTAGTCCTTATATGCAAGTGTGTCCATTATAATAAAAATCTATCCGATAAATGCAAGTGTGTCCCGTGAAATGCAAGTGTGTCCATCAAATGCACGTGTGTCCATTAAATACAAAGTGTGTCCGTTAATGCAAGTGTCCATTAAATGGAAGAGTGTTCGTCTAATCCAGCATAAATCCAACTAAAAAAATCCGATGAATAAAAAAACAAACAATCACCAGCTTTGGCTTTTCCCAAAGAAAGTTTCTTCTACGTTGTTCTATTCTACAAACTAAACTGAACAATGTAAGCAATCCTCATAAAAAAAATTATCCGATTTACAAATATAATTATACGTTTTACAAATATAATTATACGTTTTACAAATATACGTTGTAATAAATATAAAGACTCCAGTTGAAGCACAATTAATGAATGCCTGGAACCAAGTGTCGAAGAAATCACTTGACTACATATTCAGTCTATTAACCCAACACACAACAGAGCCTATGAATCTAATACAGTTCTGTTTTTTCTGAAATTATTTTCTCTCTCACTCCTACTCCTTCCAATTCTTGATTTCAGACCGTGTCAGATAGTTCAATATAATCGTATTCGAACTCCATGTCGACATGATATCTGAATCACGGCCAATCGAAATCCAATTAGTCCCCCCCCCCCCACCCATTGCTGGCCCCTCAAAACATCACCCCTCCCCTACACACACACACACACAATCGCCGTGATATAAATCGATCTATTTATTAGCGGGCGACAGAGGTAGGCACTGTACGGGAATGGATTATGAAAAGGGGAGGTTACTCAATTAGATTGGAGAAAGTAAACAAGAGTTGTGCCGCTGATAGACCACAAAACAATGTTGACTTGTGTTGATAGATGTGTTTAGACACAAGCAGGGTGTGTCTTTTACCAATCTTGTAGGGAGCGTGTAAATAAAGGCAACCATATCTTGATCTAAATATCGTGTGCACTTAGACATTTTAAAGTAGTGGCGACAATACTAGCACAGGGACAGGTCCGTATTCATACATGGGAGGCATACGAGTATAGGAGATCCATGTTAGTAGAACATACAGTTTAATTTTTTTAAAGTCAATGTGATGTGTATGGACCACAGCACACTGATTTGTCCCGTATGAGGTGGGATATGTATGGACCACAGCACACTGATTTGTCCCGTATGAGGTGGGATATGTATGGACCACAGCACACTGATTTGTCCCGTATGAGGTGGGATATGTATGGACCACAGCACACTGATTTGTCCCGTGTGAGGTGGGATATGTATGGACCACAGCACACTGATTTGTCCCGTATGAGGTGGGATATGTATGGACCACAGCACACTGATTTGTCCCGTGTGAGGTGGAATATGTATGGACCACAGCACACTGATTTGTCCCGTGTGAGGTGGGATATGTATGGACCACAGCACACTATTTTGTCCCGTGTGAGGTGGGATATGTATGGACCACAGCACACTATTTTGTCCCTGTGAGGTGGGATATGTATGGACCACAGCACACTATTTTGTCCCGTGTGAGGTGGGATATGTATGGACCACAGCACACTATTTTGTCCCGTGTGAGGTGGGATATGTATGGACCACAGCACACTATTTTGTCCCGTGTGAGGTGGAATATGTATGGACCACAGCACACTATGAGGTGGGATATGTATGGACCACAACACACTATGAGGTGGGATATGTATGGACCACAACACACTATGAGGTGGGATATGTATGGACCACAGCACACTATGAGGTGGGATATGTATGGACCATAGCACACTATTTTGTCCCGTGTGAGGTGGGATATGTATGGACCACAGCACACTGATTCGTCCCGTGTGAGGTGGGATATGTATGGACCACAACACACTATTTTGTCCCGTGTGAGGTGGGATATGTATGGACCACAACACACTATGAGGTGGGATATGTATGGACCACAACACACTTTGAGGTGGGATATGTATGGACCACAACACACTATGAGGTGGGATATGTATGGACCACAACACACTATGAGGTGGGATATGTATGGACCACAGCACACTATTTTGTCCCGTGTGAGGTGGGATATGTATGGACCACAGCACACTGATTCGTCCCGTGTGAGGTGGGATATGTATGGACCACAGCACACTATTTTGTCCCGTGTGAGGTGGAATATGTATGGACCACAACACACTATGAGGTGGGATATGTATGAACCACAACACACTATGAGGTGGGATATGTATGGACCACAACACACTATGAGGTGGGATATGTATGGACCACAACACACTATGAGGTGGGATATGTATGGACCACAACACACTGATTTGTCCCGTGTGAGGTGGTATATGCATCAACCACAACACACTATGAGGTGGGATATGTATGGACCACAACACACTATGAGGTGGGATATGTATGGACCACAGCACACTATTTTGTCCCGTGTGAGGTGGGATATGTATGGACCACAGCACACTGATTCGTCCCGTGTGAGGTGGGATATGTATGGACCACAGCACACTATTTTGTCCCGTGTGAGGTGGAATATGTATGGACCACAACACACTATGAGGTGGGATATGTATGAACCACAACACACTATGAGGTGGGATATGTATGGACCACAACACACTATGAGGTGGGATATGTATGGACCACAACACACTATGAGGTGGGATATGTATGGACCACAACACACTGATTTGTCCCGTGTGAGGTGGTATATGCATCAACCACAACACACTATGAGGTGGGATATGTATGGACCACAACACACTATGAGGTGGGATATTAATGTTAAGGCTGATCCTGCCTTTGTATACAAATACATGCAGCCAGCAGAGACACGTCTTTTGACTGCTAGGCAATGTGAACCTGTGATCGAAACCCAGAACATGCACAAACACACACACAAACACACACACACACAAACACACACACACAAACACACAAACACACACACACAAACACACACACACACACACATAGTTGCAAGTACCCGGCTTTGCCCGGGTTTAAAATAAGGTTTTCTGTTTACCTTCTGTTTTCTCCCTACCCCCTCTCTCCCTTCCTCTCTCTCTCCCTCCCTCCCTCCCCCTCTCTCCCTTTCCCTCCTTCCCTTTCTCCCTCCCTCTCTCCCATCTCCCTCTCTCCCCTCTCCCCCTCCTTCTCTCCCCCCGTCCATCCTCCTCCCTCCTCCTTCCCTCTCTCTCCCTCCCTGCCCCCTCTTTCTCTTTATCTCTTCCTCCTATTTCTCCCATCCTCTCCCTCTCTCCTTCCCTCCCCTCTCTCTCCCTCCCTAACCCCTCTCTCCCTCCCTAACCCCTCTCTCCCTCCCTCCCCTTTCCTCCTTTCTCCCTCCCTCCCCTTTCCACCTCTCTCCCTCCCCCTCTCTCCCCGTTCCTCCCTCCCTCATTCCCTCATTCCCTCTCTCCCTCCCTGCCCCCTCCTCTTTATCTCTCTCCCTCCCTCTCTCCCACCCTCTCTCACCCTCCCTACCCCCTCTCTCCCTCCCTTCCTTTCTCTCTCCCTCTCCCCCTGCTCCCTCTCCCCCTGCTCCCTCTCCCCCTCCTTTTCTCCCCCTGTCCATCCCCCTCCCTCCTCTCTACCCCTCTCTCCCTCCCTCCTACCCTCCTTTCCTCTCTCCCTCTGCCCCCTCTATCTCTTTATCTCTCTCTCTTTATCTCTCTCTCCCTCCCCCCTCTCTCTCTCTTTATATGTATATATATATATATATATATATATATATATATATATATATATATATATACTTATTATTATGGTTTCACACTTCTTCTAAAATCCTTCTTCATTCCTTTACCTTCCTCAAACTGTACACATCAGAGAGCATGAAAAAACATCAACAATTCTTTGCATCACAAAGGCACAATACAGCACCAGCGCGCAAGTTCTATTCGATCATAGGGAAATGACGTCACATAGGAATTTTATTTATGGCTCCGTCGAGATAACTTTAATAAAGTAAAATACTAAAATAAAAAAAAATTAATTACAATTAAACTACCCATCGAGATGAAACGAAACCTGTCCTATAACCTTCCCCATGTAATTATGTGTATGTGTAACAAATTTCACGTTATTTGTTTGTCTGGATCTTGAGTTATAAGGGAACAGACAGACAGACAGACAGACAACTAATGCGTCTTATAAGTATAGAGATAGATATAGAGATACTAGTTGCAAGTACCCGGCTTTGCCCGGGTTTAAAATAAGGTTTTCTGTTTACCTTTTGTTTTCTCCCTACCCCCCTCTCTCCCTCCCTCCCTCCCCCTGTCTCTCCCTCCTTACCCCCTCTCTCCCTTTCTCCCTCCCTCTCCTTCCCTCCATAACTCTCCCATCTCCCTCCCTACCTCCCTCCCTCCTTCTCTCACCCCCGTCCCTATCTCTCCACCTTCCTCCTCCCCCCTCTCTCCCTCCCTGCCCCCTCTCTCTTTATCTCTCTCTCCCTCCCTCTTTCTTTCTCTCCCTCCTCTCTATCTCCCTCACTACTCCCTCCCTTCCTTTCTATTTCCATCCCTCCCTTTCACTCTCCCTCCCTCCCCATTTATCTCCCTCCCTACCACATCTCTCCCTCCCTTCCTCCTTCTCTCCCCCTCCCCTTCCTCCACTGCCCCTCCTTCCCCTGTCCCTCCCTGTCCCCTCTCTATCTCTCCCTCTCCTTCCTCCCTCCTTCCCTCTTCCTCCCTGCCCCCTCTCTCTTTATCTCTCTTCCCCCTCCCTCTCTCTGTACAATTAAACGTCAAATTACTCTTCTTAAAAAAAAAACAGAAAACCTTATTTTAAACCCGGGCAAAGCCGAGTCCTTTCAGCATGAAAAAAAAACAACAAAAACAATATTTTTTTTTTCCATCCCTAACCCGTCCGTTCAAGTACACGTTCACTTGGTGCGCGAATACAGGGAATTCCCTGTGCATTGATATCATCATCGGGAAATGACGTCACAGAGGATTTTTATTTATAGTGAAGGCGATCCCATACCGTGAATACTTTAATATAGTAAAATACTAAAAATATTAATTACAATTAAACTACCCATTGAGATTGTATTAATAATGTTAATAATGTCACAGAAACATTTTAATTAACGTATTTCGGTTTATTAAAGTGCACCTTTAATTTTAATCTTCTGAATACATAAAACGATAGGTAAATAGCTACGACTATTGATTTCACCATGTTTACAATTGGAGTTTCCGGAAGTTACCCCTCTTTTAAAAATGTATCACCAGGAAATTAAAAATGTATCATCGGAAAATGACATGGCGTTCCTATTATCGATAATATTTTAAAGTACTAAAATAATTAATTACAATTAAACTACCCATTGAGATGAAACGAAACATGTCCTATAACCTTCCCCATGTAATTATGTGTACGTGTACCAAGTTTCACGTTTTTTGGTAGTCTGGATCTTGAGTTATAAGGGAACAGACAGACAGACAGACAACAAATGCGTCTTATAAGTATATATATATATATATATATATATATATATATATATATATATATATATATATATATCCTAACAGTGGCGTAGTGAGGAAGTGCAAGGGGGGGGGGCGTCATCATGCCCTGGTCGCTACTCACAAAGGGGCGCCAAATTGTATATTTTACATACACTATTATAAGGTTTTTGAATGTGGGGAGGGGGCTAAAAAGATATTATGCCCCGAGGCGCGCGTTAAGCTCGCTACGCCACTGTAACCTAACATCGAACGCCCTGTGGTTATAAAAGCATAGAGGCGATATCGGCCAACGATAGACACCCCGTGCAGACATGACCTATAACCTTTTGATTTAAGAAGTTATTAATCCCACGTTCTCTCTTTAAGTGCCGTGTGCACCAGTACAAGGAATAGCAGACGACCTTCTTTAATTGTGGAATGCCGCCGTCTGATACGAGATTTTGATCTGCGTCTACCATGAACTGATAAATCTAAAAGTTTACATGCTATAGATAAAAAATAAATAAATAAAATAAACTAGTTTATAATGAATTCAGCCACCCACCCACCCACGCACGCACTTATCAACGTTGTCAACAACACTTTATTTAACGGATTTATTATTATTATTATTATTTGGTTCCCATAAGTCGTGAACAGATTTACCTGTCAATATCCAGTATGATTGATTGCAGTGGAGGGGGGGGGTCAGTTGTGTGGGGGTAAAACAGGTTTTTTTTCAGTGACGTAACATTCTGTTTGTAGGAGGGCAGGGCGGGAGTTCTTACAACCACCTCCCCCTTACTGCACCCTACTGGACGTGATATTTTTTTTTTTACCGTTTTTCCGAACTGGGGTGAAGGGGAAAATAAGCAATGCCAGTAAACAAGTCAGTGCAGTCTTGTGGTGCCACATAACGTGGGGATGGGGGGTGGGGTGGGGGGGGGGAGGAGAATAGGGTAAATAACCTGGAGGTGTGGGAGTTGGGGGGGTGATTGTATCGTCTGTAGCTAACTGCGCGTGAAGTGTCTGCCAGTAAATAAATGGGTTCGATTTGTTTAGAAACGTGGCTTGTTTGAAAAACAATTGAAATAAAACAGACCGGTCTTGAAAGGATTTTCTGTGGGGATTGTTCAATACGCACAACAGCATTCAATACATTTGGTCGCTTCTATAGTGCATGAGTATTTATCCCAGTCAATAATAAATCGCCATGCAGACGAAACTTGAAAAAAAAAACATAGTCGATTACTTTTCGATTACTTTTCAACACTCGACTCCGTCAAATATATATTCGATACCAGGCAATAGTTTTATGATTATGTAGTGATGCATCGACTATCGATACATTATTTTATAAAAAATGATTGTTGATTGAGTTATCCCCCCGGTAATCATCGCTTCGTTATGCCGCCAACACAAGACGTAGCTGGAATACCTCACACCCCCATACTTCGCTTAGTCTATAAAAAAATTTTTTTTTTAACAATGGGGTCGCTCCGGAGGGGTAATCAAGCGGTCCGCCCATGGTAGCAGCCGGTGGTACTATTGCAATTTTCGCCACGGAGTCCGCTCCCGGGCACTACTAACACAATTCGCGCCACTGCTCTCTGGTTATCACGACAAGAAATCCTGACGTCAATCGGGCTCTGCCTACTCTGAATATCAACAGACGATCCCGATCAAGGAGCATCCCATTTATTGCCCATGTAGGGGTGACAGCTTATATCAAGTCCGTTAACACTAATGGGACAGGCCTGTCGGTTGATTTCTGCCCCCACCCATCGACCTTAATCAAAGTTGCTACGACCCTGGAGGAATCACCAAAATCATCAGTTACGGGGATCGTTCAGACATAATCGATGAATATTTTTAAAAATAAATCAATGCCCTTCTCCGCTTTACCAGGGCCGTAGATTGGAATCTTTGTAGGGATTGATGTGATCGATGCGAGTGTAGGACAAAACCCCCGCGGACAAAACCCCCAGTGGACAAAACCCCCACAAAGGACATAACCCCCAGCGGACTAAACCCCCAAGGACAAAACCCCCAAAACATTAAGATAGAATATAAGTCTATATTATTAATACTTCTATATGTACGAAGTTGACCATGGGCTAAGGTTAATGTTTTGTCGATATAAGAGATATCACGTCAGTCAACACAATATATCAATAGGCATGTTCCTATATTATTTTACCCAAATAAAGGATTGGCTTTCGACCACTGTGGTTCTTATGCTGTTTGTTTTACCGTCTGCTATAAAATGTGTGTCTGGCGCGAGAATTAAAAGGTAGAATAACGATACGGTCAGTATTGGCCTTGGGCTAAAACCTTTAATTTTTTTTTTTTACCTTGTAAGATAAGCTGCATTTTGATGTAAAGCTATCAAGGGATTAACGTTAGACCACTGTGTCTCGAAAGACTAATGCAGCTTATTGGAGTACTTTGTAAAAAAAATTCACTAAAAAATACGTATTTACAAATATATGTACATCCAGATATTATATATGTTACATTGTTTAATAAAAATAATGGGGGCCAAATTATAGATTTTATAACAAACGTGGGGGTCCTGTGGGAGTTTTGTCCGCTGGGGGTTTTGTCCGGATACCGATCGATGCACCCCGTCCCTTTTACCAGGACCGTAGATTGGAATCTTGCTTGGTGGGATGCGTAGATACCCAGGGGAAAAAAACACCCACTGTTAGCTGGAATTCTTTCCCATGAGTTGAATGAAATCTTCTGTACTCCAGTGGACCTTGACCAACAGGTGTCGCGCGTCAGTGACCGGTACAAGCTGGGCTATCGTGTGCGTATGTCGTGTCGTGTTTAGTGTGTAAGTGGAATTTAAAGTGTGCGTGTGTGTTAGCTCAAAGTTGGGCACTTGCTCACGCACAAAATTCACCGAGCACGCGCGTACATATTACAACAGAGCTCACACAAGTGTTTCATTTACATGACCGTTTTCAGAATTAGCAGTTTTTAATCGATTGAATGTAGGTGTCATCGAATGACTATGTTAGTATTGAGTGACTATGTTAGTATTGAGTGACTATGTTAGTATTGAGTGACTATGTTAGTATTGAGTGACTATGTTTGTATTGAACGACTATGTTAGTATTGAACGACTATGTTAGTATTGAGTGACTATGTTAGTATTGAGTGACTATGTTAGTATTGAGTGACCATGTTAGTGTTGAACGACTATGTTAGTATTGAGTGACTATGCTAGTATTGAACGACTATGTTCGTATTGAACGACTATGTTTGTATTGAGTGAATATGTTAGTATTGAACGACTATGTTCGTATTGAACGACTATGTTAGTATTGAATGACTATGTTAGTATTGAGTGACTATGTTAGTATTGAACGACTATGTTAGTATTGAACGACTATGTTAGTATTGAGTGACTATGTTAGTATTGAACGACTATGTTAGTATTGAACGACTATGTTCGTATTGAGTGACTATGTTAGTATTGAGTGACTATGTTAGTATTGAGTGACTATGTTAGTATTGAACGACTATGTTAGTATTGAGTGACTATGTTAGTATTGAACGACTATGTTCGTATTGAACGACTATGTTAGTATTGAATGACTATGTTAGTATTGAGTGACTATGTTAGTATTGAACGACTATGTTAGTATTGAACGACTATGTTCGTATTGAACGACTATGTTAGTATTGAGTGACTATGTTAGTATTGAGTGACTATGTTAGTATTGAGTGACTATGTTGGTATTGAGTGACTATGTTAGTATTGAATGACTATGTTAGTATTGAACGACTATGTTAGTATTGAATGACTATGTTAGTATTGAATGAATATGTTGGAATTGAGTGACTATGTTGGTATTGAGTGACTATGATGGATTTGACTGACTATGTTGGTATTGAGTGAATACCTGACCGATAGTGGTACGAATGGTCAGGGAAAAGAATCAACGGTCGACTGATGATAGAATGGGATCGAGAAACACTCGCGTGAATGTGTGTTCGTGTGTGCTGAGCTAGTGGACATTCGTCCCGAGGCTCTTGTGTTTGAACCTTCGTGCATTCAGATTCTCTATTTGTATTAGAGAGCTGAGTGTTGGACGTAATGGGAATAGGTTCAATTCTCATGTCCTTATATATCCGGAAATAGTTGTGTAGTCATATGGACTTGGTGTTGGAGATTAAATGAACGCTGTGTTCAACACTGGACCTGTGTTATTTATTAAACAATGTGTTAAAATATTGTTTAGGTCACTCTTTGCACCATGTCATGTCCATAAAGAAAATATGTACATAGATATAGATTTATAAATGGATATACAAAGATATAAAGATAGAAAAGATAGATATATTAATAGATGGACCGATAATTATCTAGAGATATAAACATAGATGGACATACACATAGTTCGACTTATAGATAGACACAGTCACTTGCATACACATAGATAAACATATTTAGATGGATGGCTCAAAAAAACAGTTTTAAATGGAATATAAAATATTTTTCTAGCATTATTAGCATGTTTATACAGAAATACCCACACCCACCTGAGCCGTATAACGTTAAATGTGTCTAGTTTTAATAGTCCACCAGAAAGAAACACGGATCTAAAAAAAAAAAAAACATAGAAAAAACATAGAAAAAAACCTAATGTTTTATTTCACTCGACATCACAGAAATATAAATTCAACACAGAATGCGAACCGTCAATTTGACTGTTAAACAGGATACTAAACATAAAAAAAGGCGGCAGTTTTTAGAAGTCATTATAATTAGACTTTTTTAAAATGGCGATACGTTTACTGTATGTTGTTATATTATGTGCTCCACATGGTCCGGATAAAGTGGAATGGATTTATAGATCCACCAGACCTATGAAAACTTGTGCCAGTGAATTGTAGTGGTTTCTGTAACACACCAGACCTCACCCTGTAACTAATGTTAGAATGTTTCTTTTTTAAAACAGCTCCACCCCTTCCCACCAATGGCTGCCGCACCCCTTCCCACCAATGACTGCCGCACCCCTTCCCACCAATGACTGCCGCACCCCTTCCCACCAATGACTGCCGCACCCCTTCCCACCAATGGCTGCCGCACCCCTTCCCACCAATGGCTGCCGCACCCCTTCCCACCAATGACTGCCGCACCCCTTCCCACCAATGGCTGCCGCACCCCTTCCCACCAATGGCTGCCGCACCCCTTCCCACCAATGGCTGCCGCACCCCTTTTCACCAATGGCTGCCGCACCCCTTCCCACCAATGACTGCCGCACCCCTTCCCACCAATGACTCCCGCACCCCTTCCCACCAATGGCTGCCGCACCCCTTCCCACCAATGGCTGCCGCACCCCTTCCCACCACTGACTGCCGCACCCCTTCCCACCAATGACTGCCGCACCCCTTCCCTCCACTGACTGCCGCACCCCTTCCCACCAATGACTGCCGCACCCTTTCCCACCAATGACTGTCGCAGTGTCTCTCTAAGGAATACTTTCATCTGAAAGAGTTCGTTGAGCTTCGAAGCAACGACTTGCGCATTGAGTGTATGAGTTACAGCCGAAGCCAGAACCTTCTTCAGACTTGAATCACTCATATATATGTATATATTTTGTACATTTTGTAATTTATATAAATAATAGCGGTGTGGGTTCTGCTTTAAATCGAAAGTAAAGAATTAATGCCACAGTATTCTAGTTTAAAATCGTCAAACGTAAACAATAGTATTAAAAAAATCATGAAAAAAATCGGATCTGTCCGAAACCAAAAATAACCTAGCCTACCGTAGGGGATATAATAACTCTGTGCAAAGGTTTCGCAGGGTACAGCTAGTGAAAAAAAAAGGTATTCTGATGTTGAACGGTGGATTTGTTTGTGGCTACGAACAACAGCAACCAATGAAATGTCTTATAAATGCCCGGATGACCAAAAAAGCAAGACCCCAGGACCGTAGTGCTAATGTCGTCGTTTCTCCTTCAGTTTCGGTTTCCGCCAACAGAAAGTCTCCAGCAGGACATCCCTGTACCTGGAGCTCATGTCGAAGTAAACGAAGATGGTCACCGTGGAGTTGACGGAGCCCAGGGCGAAGAACAGGGCGAAGGTGACGATGAACAGGTTCTTGTAGCGCCCGGCGATGTTGTAGTCGTCCACGAACAGCATGGCCAAGATCCCGAGGACCCCGGGGAAGGAGCAGGCGATGAAGATGGCCGCGATGAGAAGGATCATCTTGACCAGCTTCTTGTCCCTGGTGGAGATGTTGGCGCTCTGGCTGGACGATGAGGTGGAATTCCTCCATTCCGTTTTCTTGACGAAGCTCCGGATCAGTCCCGCGGTGAAGACAACGACGAGAAAGAAAGAGGCCAGCTGGACGAAGACGTTGAAGGACAGGGAGAAGTTTTCAAGGTCATGGCTGTCAGGGGAAGGAATCAGTCCCAAAAAGGTCGCGTTTAGGGCCTCGTCGTGGACGGGCCCCAGCTTGAACCCGACGAAAACCGGAAGCGTGGATCCGATCATCACGACGTAGACCGAGGCGTTAACAGCGGCGGCCCGCCCCGGGGTGAGGATGGACTTGACCCTCAGGGGCGCCGCCACGCACAAGAACCTCTCGAGGGCCACGTAGGCCGTCAGGCACCCGGACACGCGGCTGAAGCAGACGAAAGGCCAGCCCACGGGGAGGTAGTCCAAGGCCGCGACGACCTGCATACTCTGCACGGCCTGGACGAAGGCCGGGTTGTAGATGACGCTGAAGGCCAATAGCATCAGCAGGATGGCCAGATCGGCCGCGGCCAGGCTGCAGAGGGTGACGTTGGTCGTGTCGGCGAAACCCATGCGGGCGAAGACGTAAAGGTTGACGGAGTTGAAGACGACCCCGAGGGCGCTAACGATACCCGAGACGATACCGTAGATGACGAACGTGTACGTCCTGGCATCGATATCGTTGATGAAGTCGCCGGGTATCGATACTTCCGTGTGATTTAGTATCGAATCCATTTGTATAACAAACAAAAAATTGCTTAGTTCGTAAGAGATAAATATTTGACAATCAGTGAGGTAAAATATGAGGTTAAACTGAGGTACAAAGGTTTGAGTTTTAGTTTTAGTGGGTCAAAGGTGAGACTCTATGTACGAGTAGTGGTAGTGTCAAAATAGACTTAATCAGAATTATAATGATGATTTCTAACGAAACAGTCTTAAGGTAATCTTGGCTTATTTCACAGCAGGTGTCGCAATTTCAAGTACAGACTTTATGCAGTTGAATGAACATATCTCATTTTGTTCACATGGTGAATCCACGGGTTGGCACTACAGGGCATTTTATGAAGAGCAAATGTAAGATAAATAATCTTAAACCCAGACTTTGACAAAGAGGTTGGAAGGGCGCATAGAAAGAATGAATAAGTACAGAGGTCCAACACCCAATGAGAAAAGGCCTAAGGGCAGACCAAGATGCAGATGGTCAGAGGAGGTAGAGAAAGACCTTAAAGCCATGGGAGTGAGAGAGTGGAGGAAGAAGACCTTGGATCGGGAGAAGAGTAGTATGGCAGGCTAGGGCCCTAGATGGGCTGTAGAGGGTAGTATGGCAGGCCAGGGCCCTAAATGGGCTGCAGAGCCAAAGGCAGAAGAAGACTTTGACGAAACAAGCAACAAAAGCTTTACGAGTCCAGTGTACACAAATTTAGAAGAAGAAATAAACCATTAAATAATTGACTTATTTGACTCTCAGATTTAACAATCTTCCGTTAAAACAAACAAAAAAAGTTGTTTTTTTCTCTCCTTTTTATGATTAAAACAATCACGCCACAATCATTGATAATAATAATAGTATGTTACATAAAATGTCTGACTTTATTGCATGGACGGTTTCCAAACTTTAATGTGAATTTAAAAATACTCCCCCCCACACGGTACGTTGCCATAGTGACCAGCATGGATGAAACAAACACACGTGAAACTAACAACAGAGCTGGACTTAAGACTGGCACCTGGACTTAAGACTGGCACCTGGACTTAAGACTGGCAAGCTGACTGAAATAAATGTGACGTAATAATTTAATCAGTAAGGTCTAAGTACGATTGGTTCAATTGTCAGCTTGTGTAACGAAATAAAATTACATCTGTCTGAACGGCTGATAGCTAAAGGAGAAATAATGCTATAAATATTGAGAATAGAAGATAAATATATAGGCATGGTTGGTTGTTTAAATATAGAGTGTAGCATCTATTTAAATAATATACAGCTATTGGAGAAATATAATGGCATGGAAAAATTGTTCTAATGCCGAATGTAACATCTATTTGAATCGCATCTATACTACTGAGAAATATTGTGCAACATCTGAGAAATATATAGACATGGTTGGCTGTTCTAATGCCGAGTGTAACATCTATTTGAATGCAACTATACTACTGAGAAATATTTTGCAACATCTGAGAAATATATAGACATGGTTGGCTGTTCTAATACAGAGTGTAACATCTATTTGAATCGCATCTATACTACTGAGAAATATATCGACATGGTTGGCTGTTCTAATACAGAGTGTAACATCTATTTGAATCGCATCTATACTACTGAGAAATATATCGACATGGTTGGCTGTTCTAATACAGAGTGTAACATCTGTTTGAATCGCATCTATACTACGGAGAAATATATAGACATGGTTGGCTGTTCTAATACAGAGTGTAACATCTATTTGAATCGCATCTATACTACTGAGAAATATATCGACATGGTTGGCTATTCTAATACAGAGTGTAACATCTATTTGAATCGCATCTATACTAATGAGAAATATATCGACATGGTTGGCTGTACTAATACAGAGTGTAACATCTATTTGAATACACTTACACCTACTGATAAATATAAAGACATGGATCGTTGTGTGAAATATTTAAACAAATTAATTTGCTCTATACTGTTTTGAGTAAATATCAGAAATAAAGGAGAAATCGTCCAATTATAAACCGTAACATCAACTCTACAACACCAGCGGTTTTTATTTCCATTTTAACGTTCTAAGTTAGAAGTGAACTTAAAGATTATTATTATATTTTTTTAAAGACGTAAATATGGGGTGTGAAGGAGAAGGAGAGAGAGAGAGAGAGAGAGAGAGAGAGAGAGAGAGAGAGAGAGAGAGAGAGAGAGAGAGCGAGACAAAATAATTAAACCAGTTATTGAGCCGAATGATCAGAGCTCACTGTCTGTTTATTTCCCCGGTGTATTGTGCAATCATTTCAGCTAAAATATAACACACACACACACACATACAAACACACACATACAAACACACACAAATGGTGTTAATTTTTTTTAATAACAAGATAATCTAACCCCCAGCCCACCACCAGCCTTCCTCGACTCCGACTCGCTTCACCACGCAACTTAATTACAAAACAAACTCTCATCCATTCCAGGATTTTTTTTTAAACCTTTCAGTACGCTCTGCTTGTTAAAATATGGGAACAAAATTGTGCACAGGGGAGGTAATTATATTATTTAGGTTTAAAAAAAATGATTGTTTTCTTCTTAATTGGAGAGTTCCAGTATCTATTTATAAAATGTATAGATTTCAGAGGAAAAATTAAAGATGTTTTTTTCTTTTGTCTTTTTATTTAGGACGGTTCCCAATATTGACTGATATTTTTATTCAAAATTATATATTTCATCGTTGGTTTAACGCATGGGCAAACTGGCATAAGTTATCTAGTGCAATATAACAGGATCTCAGTGGACAGATTTTTTCTCTTGTTCCGGTTGAGTGCGCATGAGCCAAACTACGGCGTATCTTCCAATGAGGCAAGAAGCGATAACGTGTTATCATTTTCTCCCTCCCCCCCTTTCCCATCCTTTCCAAATTAATATTAAAATTGATAAAAATTAAATAAAATTGTAACTATTTAAAAACAAAAATAGAGATTTAAGATATACAGCATTTATAAATATTAAAAAAATGGAATTATTTTGTTACTTTTAACATATAGATATATATATATATATATTGTCCAAACGGGCCTTCGGGGCAGATGAAGTGTAGAATTCATCTTTTTCTCTAACCTCGGCATATGAAGGGATTGTGTGGTTAGCACAAGTCAGGTATCCATTTAAAGCTGGGTGGACTTTCGGGACGACTTTGAAACAAATTTCCCCTGGGATTCCCGTCCCACTATATATATGGCCGAGTGGTGTAGATACTCGACTGTCGACCTGAGAGTCCAGGGTTCGATCCTCGGTGAGAACCATGGGATTTTTTCCAGGCCCTCAAGTATACATTAGTCTAAGGCCAGTAAGTATGCATTGACCTAACGCTGTGGCTACGGTTCCAAGGAGTGGGACTCCGTATTATTTTTTCCGGGGTCCAACTATAGATGCGCATGCGCTCTAGCGCTCTAGACGGACTTTATTTTTTTACGGCTGTAGATGTGCGCATGCGCGATAGCCGGACGCCGAATTTTTATTTTCGGGGTCCGGCTAGAGATATTGCTCCTAACGCTAACGCTAACCCTAACCCTATCCCTAACCCTAACCCTATTCCTAACCCTATTCATAACCTTAGCCCCGAAAACAAAAAATACATGTATGCAATAATAAGCAGTCCGTCTGCCGTGCATGCGCATCTATAGCTGGACCCCACTTCCTTAACCTAAAGCCCCAACCTTGCACAGGGCCTCCAAATGTACTCTTGACTTGAGCCCCATAATGTAACCTTGCACAGGGCCTCCAAATGTACTCTTGACTTGAGCCCCATAATGTAACCTTGCACAGGGCCTCCAAATGTACTCTTGACTTGAGCCCCATAATGTAACCTTGCACAGGGCCTCCAGATGTACTCTTGACTTGAGCCCCATAATGTAACCTTGCACAGGGCCTCCAAATGTACTCTTGACTTGAGCCCCATAATGTAACCTTGCACAGGGCCCCCAAATGTACTCTTGACTTTGGCCAGCCCAAAATCGTAATAACATCGAGGTTTATCAGCTGAGTCTAAGCATATATTTGGGCTACTGGAAAGACTAGTGTGCTAAAGTCAACATGACCACAACTTGAAACAATGTAGTGATTGATTAGAATTTAGCCCTTAAGGGTGTGCGCAGCTTCCCTTTGACCTGTAGGGTGTGCACAGCTGCCATTTGACCTGTAGGGAGTGCAAGCTTCCCTTTGACCTGTAGGGTGTGCACAGCTGCCCTTTGACCTGTAGGGTGTGCATAGCTGCCATTAGATCTGTAGGGTGTACCCAGCTGCCCTTTGACCTGTAGGGTGTGTACAGCTGCCCTTTGACCTGTAGGTTGTGCAAGCTGCCCTTTGACCTGTAGGGTGTGCAAGCTGCCCTTTGATCTGTAGGAAGTGCACAGCTGCCCTTTGACCTGTAGGGAGTGCACAGATGTGTGCACGTGAAGGCGTGATAAATACGTGGATACTTATTGAAAAAACTCAAAACAAAACAATCAAAATGTTCTAATATCAGTAATAGTGTGCACCCAATTTACTCGTGAATAAAAGCAATATAAACTTTAAATACTAAATATAATTTACTATTTATTAAGTCAATTTGGTTAGTAAATGGGATTTAAAAAAAATCAAAAAATTTGTTTCCGCTGGGTTTTGAACCCAGGAACTTCTGCGTGTTGGGCAGATGTGATAACCACTACACTACGGAAACCACATAAACGTTTTCTCTATTACAGAATTCAAGAATCAGACGCTGTTTAACCGAGTTCAAATCTGGTGATTTATCATTATTATTTTTTTTTAAAGTTCATGATGGTGATTTGAAAATTTCAGTTCTTCGTTAAATGTACTTCCTTTCTTTCCTGAACAATTCATAACTAAGATTATTACTTCTTTTAAAGTAGGTCAATTAGTCGTCTTTTCAGTGTAACCGGCTGGGCGCAAATGGTGGTGTAACTATTAGGGTGCATATGGTAATGTAATCAGCTGGTGCACATATGGTGGTGTACTCAGCTGGTGCACATAAGGTAGGGAAACATGCTGTGGCGCACCATGGTGGTGTAATCGGCTGGAGGGCATATGTAAAATGTGTCAGGATTGAGGTGTTCAGTACCTATACCAGATAGGGGCAAACTACGTTACAGGGGGGCGCCAAGTCCAACCCCCCACCAGTCTGTTTGATCCGGCCAGCGTTATGCTCCCCTCTGCTCGTTCACAATTTACATTTTACGTTTACATTTTACGTTTACATTTTACGTTTACATTTTACGTTTACATTTTACGTTTACCTTTCCATTTTAGGTTTACATTTTACGCTCACATTTTTCTTTTACATTTTACCTTTTCATTTTAGTTTACATTTTACGTTTACATTTATATTGATGTAATGTCATATTTAAGGAACACCGAGACGCACTTGGTGCGGCCCTTCTGACAAATTTAAGGGCCTACTGTGGCCTGCGATGCAAAAAAGTTTGCTCTATACCGCTTCCTAGATCTAGTGCCCAATACTTTAAAATCTAGTTTGCACCACTCCTTTACCTACACCGTCACAAGCCACCGATGCAGTATCGATATCTATAGTATCGAAATAAAATAAACATTGGTCCAGTGAAAAATTGATAAATAGTTGGAGTGAAATTAAATATGTGTGTGTGTGTGAGTGTTTATGCGTGCGTGTGTGTGTGTGTGTGTGCATTTGCTAAGATTATTGTTTACCCTTAGATTTGATTTCACATTTTTTAAAAGTTACAACAAACAAGGGGAGGTAGCTGTTTTTAGTAAACATTATTTATATTGACTGGGAGTTACCTGCTCATTGACACAGTCACACATTATCGATAAAGTCTGTTACATCTTCGTTGTAAACTTGAATACATGTATTTCTGTTTTCTAGCAGTTTTTATTGGGGCTTTTAATGTTACTTTTTTGTAGATTCGTATCTGGAGATTTGAGAATGGCTTAAGCAAACATATTTTTTTTTTTTTTTTTAAAAAAAAAGGATGTTTTACATGTAACTTGAGTCCAGTATAAAAACAGGATAGGGATGGAGTGGTATGTACTATTGGAGAATACCAGTTTTCACTACACTACTGGATGACGAACACTGATGACCAACACACTATATCACGTGAGAGTTTGTAAGTAAAATGTGGGAATACATAAACTAATCCAGTCCAGCTAACGCCACAGGCAGCCTCCACCCTCCCCCACTCCCACAGCTCCCATTCATCATAGCCAAGTTGTAAAATGAAAGGGGAGGGGGGAAGGGAAATGAATATATTATCCAGAACAGTGGGCGGACTGGCTGTTGGGTAAAACTTGGCCCAAAGGCGTGTCCGACACTTGGTGAGTAAAACTGTGTCGTCGTCCCTCCTCCCTCCCCACCACCCCCGATCTTCCCAATATTTTCATTGCTTGACCAAAATAAAAAACTCCAGCATCAGTTGGGGCGGACAGAGCACAACAGATGAGTGGGGGGCGCACATGGGCGCCGAACTAAGAAACAGCCCCGCCAGGGGCCAGACCAATAGCGGGGGGGGGAGGGGCAGGAAATAAAGGTTACTAAGTAGAGCAAACAAGCAGAGGGGGCCAGACAAAACGAAGGAGGGGGGGAAGCTCGGCGCCCTCCCCCCAGCACGCTACGGGCCTGCTAAGAAGTGGCTCAGGAAGGGCGCTATTGTTTGTTTGTTTGTTTGGCACTTTTTTTTGATTGAGAGGAGGGCACCAAAAAAATGTCGCAATAGCTAGCCACGGCCCTGAATATCAGCCCCCCACCCCCGTTACATACTGCTCACCAAATTTTTTTTTTACGATACAGTTCGTCACTGATAAGTTTAACTCTTGTTTACAACCACGAAATACAAAAATTAAACAAAAATTCAACGAGAAATTGATTTGTCTATGCCAGGTAATACTGTTTAACAATGTAAAACCAGGTTGACTATATTATGGAATATCAAAGTGTTTATTTTACTCCGACATTTAAAAGGCTCGCTAGAAATAACGTCAAAAAAATTGTTTAATGTATATTTACTTGAGGCTTCCTTTCAGTTTTTTTTTTTAATATTTTGTTAAAACGCCACGTGGGTATGTTTTCAAATGTTTACCCTTCGCGACCTACCATGAAAACTTTTCGTTAAGCCCCTGTAAAGAAAAGAAAAAAAAACTTCGCCAAATGACGTAGGAATGCAACGTCATAAATTTAACTTTGATATACAGGTAATTGCAATCAAATATAGTTTCTTGCCAAATAATTAACAAATTAATTTTTCCCCCGACCTCCTGAAATTCGCCCGAGACCCAAACTGTGAGAAACTTTGTTATAAAATTTTAAAAAATAAATAAAAATACCGAGTTAGAAACATGCCTTTACATGTATAATAAATAAATATTAAAATACGGTCTAAATACTGAAATATTGCGATTAGTTCTTATGCATGAATATCAACAAAACGACGTCTAACTGCCGAAAGATTTTCAAATTGTTCTTATGCATGTATATCAACAAGGAATCGTCTAACTGCCGAAAGATTTCAATTTGTTCTTGTGAATAAACATCAACAAGGAAAAGTCTAACTGCCGAAAGATTTCAATTTGTTCTTGTGCATGAACATCAACAAGGAAATGTCTAACTGCCGAAAGATTTCAATTTGTTCTTGTGAATAAACATCAACAAAAATACATCCCTATATCTAGAACTCATCTTGAGGTAGATGAATATCGTTGCAGATGAGTTGATTGACCCGAGGATGAAGAACACCGAGAACGAGGCCACGAAGAGGAACTTCTCGCTGCCCCTAACGCTGAACTCTTTATCGAACATCATGGCGCAGGTGCCCAGCACCCCGGGCAGGGAGCAGGCGATGAACACCGCGGAGATGAGGATAACCGTCTTGACCAGCGCTTTGTCCCGCGACGTGATCGGGTTCGTCTTGGACGCAGATGACGTCGACTGCCTCCAGCGCGACGATTGGTTGAAAGCCCGGATGAGGGCGGCGGTGAAGACGGCGACCAAGGTGAAGGACGCGAGCTCCGCGAAGATGTTGACGGAGAGGGTGATGTTTTCCAGGAAGTCGCTATTTTCAGACGCGACCAGACCGACCAGTGAAAAGTTCAACACGGGGTTATACCTGAAGCTGATGTTATTGGCTACAAAGGCCGGAACCGAGCTCACGGTGAGAACGGTGTACACCGCCAATGACGCAATCAATGTCCTCCGAGTGGTTATCACGGCCTTGACCTTTAAAGGGGACGCCACGCAGAGGAACCTCTCCACGGCTATCACGGCGGTCAGGCACCCGGCGATCCGACTGAACATGACGTGGGGCCAACCCAGCGCGACGTAGTTGACGGCGTCTATGATATCCGTGTACGGGGTGGCGCCCAGCAGCATGGGGTTGTAGATGATGCTGTACCCTATCATGGTGAGCAGGACCCCGATGTCGGACACGGCCAGGCCCGTCAGGGACACGTTGGTGGGCTCCCTGAACCCCAGACGGCAGAAGACGATGATGTTGATGAGGTTGAAGACGATGCCCGGCAGGCTGATGATGGTGGACAGGATGACCAGGTTGACCAGGACGAAATCGCTGAACAGTTCAAAGGTCATCAGACCTTGCCCCTCCCCCAGCACCTGCATATCAGCAGTGATCGATGTCTCGGTGACATTCATGTTTTTTTTTTTAATCGTTAGTTCGATTACGTTAGACCAAGGTATCAGATACAGCGTAAGACTGTGTGTTAGACCTAGTATCAGTTACAACATACGTCTGTATGCTAGACGTAGTACCAGCTACTTCTTAAGTCGGTATGTTAGACGCAGTACCAGATACAACCTAAGCCTGTATGTTAGACGTAGAACCAGCTACAACCTAAGCTTGTATGTTAGACTAGTACCCGCTACAACCTAAGCCTTTTGTTAGACGTAGAACCAGCTACAACCTAAGCCGGTATGCTAGACGTAGTACCAGCTACAACCTAAGCCGGTATGTTAGACGTAGTACCAGCTACAACCTAAGCCGGTATGTTAGACGTAGTATCAGCTACAACAAAAGCCGGTATGTTAGACGTAGTACCAGCTACAATGTAAGCCGGTATGTTAGACGTAGTACCAGCTACAACATAAGCCGGTATGTTAGACGTAGTACCAGCTACAACCTAAGCCGGTATGTTAGACATAGTACCAGCTACAACCTAAGCCTGTATGCAGCCAGTTTACGAATCACGTGTCTGTTCGAAAGTTTTCTGTTTTTTTTTCCTCATTTGTTTTCAAATGAACGTTGTGTGTGTGTTAAAAAGGTTTATATTACGTCACGATGCCAGCTAAAAATAGAATTCACGAAACTGCTGCAATACATTGCAAACATTGAAATCTATTTTAGTTGAGGAGTTCCCCAATTAATGCAAATAGCTGGACACTGGAATAGTTAATAAATACAGTATGTTTGTTTCTAGCTAGACGAATATCTGGAAACAGAGCTTAATGATATATTCAGATAACGGGTCACTTTATAGTTAATTAAGTACAGTCCATTTTTAAAGAACTGGACACGTTAACGGTTAGAGAATGTGGGTCAAGACTTTGGCCTATTTCTCCCGTCTCTCGCTAGACTGGACGCATCAGGATTAACTCCTACTCTAGATCTATCAGGATTAACTCCTACTCTAGATCTATCAGGATTAACTCCTACTCTAGATCTATCAGGATTAACTCCTACTCTAGATCTGTATCTACCACAGGTGTTGACTAATCGAATCAGAAAGCTGTATTCATCAACAGTTGGTGAGTGTGGTCAAGATTTAGCCCTATATCTACCAATATTTCAAAGAACTGGGGATCAATCAGGAATAAATCACTTTCTTGAACTATATCTAACTCAAGTGCTACTAAACGAATCACGTTTCTCCCATTTTAAACAAAGACTGGTATTATACCGAGTGCCTCCATCTTCACCCTTCACCTGGCCCGAAGAAATATTTCTGTGCTTCATTCCATTTTACCACAGGGTATATATTTTTAGAGCATTTTCGAAAAAAAATGCTCTATTGTCCCCGTTTTGTCTGTCTGTCTGTCATCACCCTAGATCTCAACAACCATAAGTCCTAGACCCATGATGTATATATCATTTTGTAGGTCTTGGCCTGCCATGTGTACAAAAGTCCATTTCGCGATAGGACCTCTGAGGGTCGGGCTTCAGGGCTCCTAAGGGGCTTATATATTATATATACACCTTGTACGTTCAATAACCCATTCATTTGGTGCGAAATACTGCAGCACGTAGTTTCACCAAGATTTATTAAGAAACTCATCAAATGAAATAGTAAGCTTGTGTTCTGAGTTTAATTGAAAGTATCAGAGCTATGCAACAATTGACGGAGTTTTCGGACGATTAAATGACTATAATTTCGAATGTTTTCAATTATGAGTCCTATTTCAGTAACCACAAACCACTTGTAGTTAGATTTAAGAGACAATAATTTTTTTTTCAAATATAAAGAAACGTCTTTATAATTTTTTTTACAGATATATGCATTACACAATTGAATTTATAAACATTTCCAAAATTTACAAATATTTACTGAAAGCTAACAAACGTACTGATACATAACACGAAAATGCGCTAACACGTCCTGTGTCCAGAATGGAACAGGCTTAATTGCTTGTTTTTTAAATGTCACAAGTTAATCATGTGTCACAAAGACTGAAAACAACCTGTCTCACTAATTATATACCTGGGCATTGATTATTACACATACTAGAACAGACTAAAAGTATTTTATTTACTTAGCGATACTTAATTACTAGTCTATGATGGCCTGTCGTGTTAATTAATTTTAACAGTTTTTCTTTTATTTAAAAAAATGAATTGATTTCTAGCGAGCAAACTATCTGTGAAGCCATTTTTCTCCCAAATTTTAATGATGTTTGATAATTGTGTTGCTTTAATTAACGGATCTGTTGATCTTGTGCATTGTTAATAAAATAATAAAAAATATCGAGTCGAGGCTACGGTACTCATGCACCAACCTATGAAGAAAGAAAGGGGGAAAAAAAAAAGAGAGAAATGACGTCATGGGCGCTGGAGGGCAGGCTAATTACCGCGACATAATTATTAACCAATTCGTAGCAGTTTCTTTTGATTTTTTTTTGTAAGGTCAAAATTAACTATGAGGTGCATGACCTATATAAGTCATCTGGTGTTTAATTGTCATATATTTGTGATTTCCTTCAAGCCGTGAAGGCGGAGATCTCTAAGTCTATAATGCAAGCTTTCAACGTATCTGGTCAGGGATTGTTCGTCTTTCTCATAACTTAGATTTGCCGAGTTTAATTCCTAGCAAAAATCGTTTCATTTTTATGGACAGATTGGGTAGAAACGGCTGATTAGATAATTAGATTAGGCAGACATATATATATATATATATATATATATATATATATATATATATATATATATTTAAGATAGATACATTAAAGAAAGAAACATATCTTTCTATAGACAGACTGAGGATAGGTAGGTAGATAGATAGATAGATGATAGTTTGATAGATAGATAGATAGATAGATAGATAGATAGATAGATAGATAGATAGATAGATAGATAGATAGATAGATAGATAGATAGATAGATAGATAGATAGATAGATAGATAGATAGATAGATAGATAGATAGATAGATAGATAGATAGATAGATAGATAGATAGATAGATAGAAAATAGACAACATTCCCTTAAATTTAACGTCTATTTTTCGAATTTCTGTCTTCTAATGTTAGATTTTGCCTTTCATGAAAAGGACTGCCACCCTTGTTTTTCGCACCCCGTAGTGCGGCGCAACCCCGGGGTTTAGGGGGGGGGGTCTGCCCAACCATTACTAAAGTTGTTATTTTTTTTAAATATGGACAACCGTTGACTTCATTTAGAGACCACCTGACTTGAACTGACAGAACTATCCCCCGTAACACAGATCTAACATCACGTGAGGTTATGGTATCGATACCTATGGTACTCCTGCATTGATTCATATCCACAAGCTCGGGGACAAGTTAATGTTAGGAGAAAAAAAAATATTCGATTCCACGCAAATTCGGTAAAAACAAAACAAAATAAAACGATATGACGTTTCAAACAGAGGCGGCCCTGGTGGAATCATTGAGCGGGTCCTGGGGAAGGAGGGGTGGTGGAGGGGACGATTGTCTGTTGGTGCACCTTGAGCCGTAATTGTCAGCCGTGTGTGGCTCCAAAATGGCGCTATTGTGTGGCCCTCCTCCCTTTTATGCGCGGGGCGGGGGGGGTGTGTGCTACCGGTTTTGAATATGAAACGAATACATGTAGTCGTTGTTAAGATTTAACGTCATAACTTTTGTTCAGTTAAGGGGAAATAATTGTTCTTGGAACAGAACGAAAGCAAAAGATAAGCTGAGTTATCTAACCTGCCCTTCATCATGCAGCCATTAATGTCGCGATACAGCACAATGTGTCAATGCTTTTTGTTTGTTATTTTGAAAATTTATTATTCTGAAACTATTTTCGGGGAACTTTATATTTTTTCAACCACAATAATTCACATTTATTTATGTTCAAGACTCACAAAATAAACTAACCAGTTTTAATATTATGTATTATCTTCACCAGTGCTCGATTTAAGAAAAAAACCACTGCCGGAGATGAAAAAAAAAATGTCTGCAGAGCCGGGGGGATATATGTCTATGGTTTCATCCCCGGCAGGGATAGATATATATATATTAGCTAAAGCAGAGCCGGGGATGACAGGTCTCAGTGCCGGGGATATCCCGGCGGTAAATCGAGCCCTGATCTTCACACAATACTAACTACACAATCCCTAAATACGAAAAGGTTACAGAAACGGTTACATTGTACACGTCATCTGTCCCGATTGCCCGTTTGGTTCTAAGGGATCTTCACTTTACTTATAATCTTCACTTTGCTTATAATCTTCACTTTGCTTATAATCTTCACTTTACTTATAATCTTCACTTTACTTATAATCTTCACTTTACTTATAATCTTCACTTTGCTTATAATCTTCACTTTGCTTATAATCTTCACTTTACTTATAATCTTCACTTTGCTTATAATCTTCATTTTACTTATAATCTTCACTTTACTTATAATCTTCACTTTGCTTATAATCTTCACTTTGCTTATAATCTTCACTTTACTTATAATCTTCACTTTACTTATAATCTTCACTTTACTTATAATCTTCACTTTACTTATAATCTTCACTTTACTTATAATCTTCACATAATCATAAACGTTACAGGGGGTGGGGGGGGGCTTACCCTGAGCTCTTCATTGATAGTGGTTCTCAATCCACCATAGTTGATACTGTTGCAGTATATATATATATATATATAGTGAATTCCGCTTAATTGGGACACCGCTTAATTGGGACAGCCGCTTATTTGGGACAAAAAGCCTCGATCCCGATGTGTCCCAATTAAGCGGAATCAACTGAATATACTAGTATTGTATACTTGTATTGTATACATGCGTGTGTTCACTGAGTTCAAGATGTATGTATAATACCTTGTAGTATATGTTTGGTGCATCGTATGGTGAATGGTGTGACGTCGTCATCTATGTGTATGATATACCGTATGGTGAATGGTGTGACGTCATCATCTATATCTATATATATATATGGCATGGAAATCTAGATATAGCATCAGGAAGGACAACCAATATTTTAAACAAGCAACTTAAGTCTTTTCCGTTTCGGACAAAGGACATTTTAGAGCATTTTCGCCGGACGAAATCCGTATTTTTTTTCCCGGGTTACAGCCATAAATATTGCTCCACGCGCATGAATTTTGATAAATTTAGAGAAGGAAGAAATCATGTTGAATAACTATTACAAAAATAAATAATGATTACACCCCTTTGATTAGCTTTTATTATTTATATTTAAAATATAAGCAAAAACGGTATATAAGAAACTCTTATATTTTGGCTGTGAGAGGTCAGATTGCGAAATAGACTTTTGATGTACACTTGGCAGGCCAAGACCTACAAAATGATATATACATCATGGGTCTAGGACTTATGGTTGCTGAGATATAGAGCGCTCCATTGTTAATATAGCTTATATAGTAAAAAACGGTACTTTATAAGCCCCCTTTTACGACCCTCAGAGGTCAGATCGCGAAATGAACTTTTGCTGCACACATGGCAGGCCAAGACCTACAAAATGATAAATACATCATGGGTTTAGGACTTATGGTTGTTGAGATCTAGGGTGATGACGGACAGACAGACAGACAGACAGACAAAACGGGGACAATAGAGCATTTTTTTTTCGAAAATGCTCTAAAAATACGTTGTAGGCTGACACACAATCAACTGTTTAGCGTTAGTCTTCATGCTTTTTAGCAGTTTTGTATATTTGGTACTTATGTTTTTATGAAATAAACACAAACGCAAGTAAAGTTTGAAAACTTTTAATAACAAATTTTTTAATTTAAAATCTTTATTTTGTCAATTTAATTATTTTTCGTTTTTTCATTGGTTTTTCATGAACGGTCTCATTCAATTGCTTAACATAATTTTTAGACGAACAATTAAAAAATTTAACGTAAATAAGTTCTTTTAAATTATGATTGAAATAAAAAAAATAATTTCTTCAATCAGCAATGACTCATCAATTGTTACTCTATCAACAATTTAAACATTTTTTTTTTTATTTGTTTGTCCTAGAAATAGTTTCAGACTACTTGCTGATCTTTTCAATGAATTGAATACTTTCCAATTTAGTAGGCAAGTAGAGAAGGTGTACTCAGATGGCTTCAATAGCCCTCCTCTGTTGACATTGTTAAAAAAAAAAACATCCAGCTTTTTCAATCTTAATTCGTCAATGTCTTTAAAATTTTTATCCACTAATATTTCTCTAAAGCTTTTATTTTAAAAATTATGTTATTATAGTATATATATGAAAATGTAGTAAATTGAAAGGGCTTTTTAACAATATATGTTTCAAAGTGATATTATTATGCAAGTATTTTATTATTTTTTAAAAATTTAGATGGAAAAAAAATAAACAAAAATAAATTAATTAAACAATTCACAAACACAAAGAAGAAAAAAAATTCATCATGATTCATTTCAATAAAAGTTACTTTTTATTAAACTACATTCAAATCTCTGTGTGTAGGATATTTTTGAAGACATTATATTCAGAAAAAAAAATAAATTAAACAATCCACAAACACAAAGAAGAAAAAAATCCTTACGTCAGCCTACACCGTACACAGCTAGAATGAAATTTTGTTTGGTTGTCCATCCTGGTATCTAGATATCCATGATATATGGTATACCGGATGGTGAATGATGTGACGTCATCATATAAATGTATGGTATACCGTATGGTGAATGGTGTGACGTCATCATCTATATTTATGGTATACCGTATGGTAAATGGTTTGACATCTATATGTTTGGTGCACCGTGTGGTGAATGGTGTGACGTCATCTGAAGTTCCAGAGTAGTGAGATTGTTACAGAGGGACGAGTGGTTATGACGTCATCTGAAAACACTTGTTGATAATCAAAATTTCAGACAGACAGACAGCCATGTTTACAACCAGGTCCACCATCATAAAGTCTTAGACCCCCCCCCCCCCACCATGGGGTTCCTCTTTTAAACTGGTAAGTCATTCAGTAGAAGATTGTGGAAAGAGACGGGACCCCCCCCCCCCAAAGGCTCAACGCCCCTGACATGTTTTTGGTTGCGTGTTACAAAAGACAAACAGGCACAGACTTTGAGAAGATAGATGTGTGTCAATATGAGAGTGTGTGTCTGTGTGTGTGTGTGTCTGAGCGTGTGTTTGTGTGTGTCTGAGTGTATGTCTGTGTGTGTCTGAGTGTGTGTGTCAGTGTGTGTGTTTGTGTGTGTCTGAGTGTGTGTCTGAGTGTGTGTGTCTGTGTGTGTGTGTCTGAGTTTGTGTTTGTGTGTGTGTCTGAGTGTGTGGCTATGTGTGTGTTTGTGTTTGTATGTGTGTCTTTGTGTGTGAATCAGATAAAGATATACAAGCTAGATGTGTGACAATAGGTGTGTGTGTATATATATGTGTGTTTGTGTGTTTATATGTGTGTGTGTCTGTCTGTCTATGTGTGTATCAGATGATCCAGTATCACTGCTAAAAAGCCCACGTCCATAACTCTTCTGTCTGCCGGTACACTGTGTCCAGATTGTCACCGCCAGAACAAGGCTGGAATCGAATTACAGCCCCAAATACTCAATCACTGATTCTATTGATTTATAAACTATTGATTACTCGTGTAATTAAATCAACGTCTTAGAAACAACCCCCCCACCCCCAAGTCAAGCTGACCTCTATCATATTCAAATAAATTAGGTCAACAAACTTTTGTATTAAAATCAAATGTATTCATTCAGTGATTTCTTTCAAATGACTGGACGGTGTAATGCGCCATGTTGGCTCATACAAAGCAACATCCGGCACACAATGTATAAGAGCCGACTTCACGCCTGCCAATCTAGATATATTTTTTTATCCTGATCAAGATATTCTTGATAAATCTCGACGTAATAAAATACTATCAAACAATAGATCTCGATGATTTAATTTTGTTTTTTTTTAAATTTTGAATATTTTCTGTATATTTAGATAAATTTAGATATGTAAGACCTAATAAAAAAAATTGACCTGCTATTGTTTTATTGTTTTAGGTCGATGGCGCGCACGAGGCTTTCTGTTGTATTGTAGGGACTGAATTAACGCCTTAAAGTTAAGTATCTCATTATCTAATACAGTGGCTCTTAAATTGTGGGTCGTCGAGCTGGTTAAAAAGGCGTTCTCCCCCCCCCCCACCCACGGGCTAAAAGAACTCAGTAAATAATACACAGAATATTTCTACTCAACCGGTGGTTTTACGAAAGAAAGAAAGCGTGGATGTATCCAAGGGTGTATCAAGGGTGGATCTATTCAATGCAGTATCCCCGAAGCCCCTCACCCCTAATCCTTGCCCTTGTGTGCTTGTGTGTATAATATGTGTAGTGTGCTTGTGTGTATTATATGTGCAGTGTGCTTGTGTGTATTATATGTGTAGTGTGCTTGTGTGTATTATATGTGTAGTGTGCTTGTGTGTATTATATGTGCAGTGTGCTTGTGTGTATTAGATGTGTAGTGTGCTTGTGTGTATTATATGTGCAGTGTGCTTGTGTGTATTATATGTGTAGTGTGCTTGTGTGTATTATGTGTGTAGTGTGCTTGTGTGTATTATATGTGCAGTGTGCTTATGTGTATTATATGTGCAGTGTGCTTGTGTGTATTATATGTGTAGTGTGCTTGTGTGCATTATATGTGCAGTTTGCTTGTGTGTATTATATATGTAGTGTGCTTGTGTGTATTATATATGTAGTGTGCTTGTGTGTATTATATGTGTAGTGTGCTTGTGTGTATTATATATGTAGTGAGCTTATGTGTATTATATGTGTAGTGTGATTGTGTGTATTATATATGTTGATGGAAAGGTCATTAATCCCTAGTGCAGTAGTTCTCAGGGTGTATGGGTCACAGCCCACCAATGTGCTCGCTAGAAGTGGTTCGCCGTAAATGAGTCTAACTGTTAAATTGAGAATACGTGTACAGTTAGTTTCAGCATTTCTTACTTTCTATTTGGTCGTGTTTCTTTCTATTTAGTCGTGTTTCTTTCTATTTGGTCTAGTTTCTTTCTATTTGGTCGAGTTTCTTTCTATTTGGTCGAGTTTCTTTCTATTTGGTCGTGTTTCTTTCTATTTAGTCGTGTTTCTTTCTAGTTAGTCGTCTATTTAGTCGTGTTTCTTTCTATTTAGTCGTGTTTCTTTCTATTTAGTCGTGTTTCTTTCTATTTGGTCGTGTTTCTTTCTCTTTGGTCGTGTTTCTTTCTTTTTGGTCGTGTTTCTTTCTTTTTGGTCATGTTTCTTTCTTTTTAGTCATGTGTGTTTCTTTATTTGCACGTGGATCGCGAAAGTCTGAGAACCAGTGCCATAGAGCGCCACACTCCACACTGCCGATGAACGTAGAAACAGAATTACATTTGTCTGTATACTGGAGGGGGGGGGGAGTTGGTGGAGGGGCGTGGCTTAGAAACTGTGTTAAGATCAACCAACTTACGTTGTTTGGTGAAGCGAGTCAATTTAATGACCAGGTCTGATCACAGGATTGAGAGAGACGGGGGTGGGGTAAAGAGAAGGGGGAGGGGAGGTAATGCCAATTATATCAAAATAATAATGCTAAATACGTCCTTTCAACTAATATACACACTACAATGTTAGTATTTACTCATATATGTATACGCTAAAATAAGCTCATGTAAATATTAACAAAAAAAATGTCCCGCTGTCGTAAAAGGCGTTCTTCGTCGCAAAACATTGGATGGGAAACATAGTCTCTCAGTCCCCCAACTTAAAAGTCGTTTTTGCACAACTTTCTAAATAGTCATTTGCAGTAAATTAGAGTAATTTATTTCAACTTAAACATGACATGATTTTGATTCTATCAAAATGTTGACCTAATTTAACTTAGCCCAAGGCTGTCTCACCCCCCCCCCCCACTTCAACCTCTAGCTTTACACATGACAGCTGACAGACCTCTAGCTTTACACCTGACAGCTGACAGACCGCTAGCTTTACACATGACAGCTGACAGACCTCTAGCTTTACACCTGACAGCTGACAGACCTCTAGTTTTACACATGACAGCTGTTATACCTCTGGATTTGACCATAATGTAGTCAATGTAAAATAATACACTGTACGAAATAATGTTAACTTTATTTGCCTAGTACATCGCCGTGACTCTATTATCGGTGAACAAGTTGCTGTTGTTCAAGCTACTAATGTAAAGTCTGTCTGTGCGGTAGAATCCAGTGTCTTCTTTTACTGTTGCTGCAAATCTATTGTTGACTGTTGGTGTGATTTTTTTGATAATTCACTGCAGAAGTTTATAGAGCTGTACTAGCTTTGACAAAAAAAAAAACCCATTAAAAACCCATTTAAATGGTCCATAATCAAGAGACTGTAACCCCCCCCCACACACACACACACACACATAGAAGCGCCCTTGTGTTAAGCCAGTTCTGTCTCCTAAAGGTGTTTTGTTCTAATAATGTTCATTATCGTAGGACTGAATCGTTATAATTGAAGTTTTCCCTTTTCGTTTGTTTCGGTACTTGGTTTGTCCTTACTTTATCTCCGGTCTCACCAAGCATCGCCACGATTTGGAATTTATGCAGAACATGCTCAGGAAGATGCGTCTGAACTTTGAACTCATGTACAGGAAGATGAAAAAGTTCACCAGGGAGTTGAGTCCGTCCATGGGGAAGAACGTGGAGAACAGGGTCACGAACAGGTTCCGGTACCGGCCGGTCATCTTAAACTCCTCTATGAAGATCATCATGAAGACGAGCACGACCCCCGGGATGGAGAAGACGATGAAAGAGACGGAGATGAAGATGACCGTCTTGACCAGCTTCTTGTCCCGGCCGTTCAGTGACGCGCCGTTGGCCGACGCCTTGTTCCTCCATTGGGTGACGCGCAGGAATGACCGGATGAGGGAGACGGTGAAGGCCACCACCACGGCGAAGGCCAGCAGCTGGAAGATGGCCATCGAGTACATGGACACGGTCTCCAAGGCGGCCGAGGTCGGTTTGAGTACCAGCCCCAGGATCGTCCTGTTCACCCTGGGGTTGTAGGTGGGGCCGAGCGAGGAGGCCGCGAACGCCGGGACCACAGTGGCCTCCACGACGCAGAACACGGAGACGGACGTGATGACCGAGACCCTGGTGGTCAGCATGCTCTTGACCTTCATGGGGAAGGACACGCACAGGTACCTCTCCACCGCGATGACCGCCGTCATGACGCTTGCGATGCGGCTGCAGCCGGAGTACGGCCAGCCGAAGGAGACGTAGCCCACGGCGTCCACGACCTCGAAGTACCTCACGGACTGGAGCACCGCCGGGTTGTAGACGGCGCTGAACCCCAGCAGCATCAACACCACCCCGGTGTCGGCCACGGACAGGCTGAAGAAGGACACGTTGGCCGTCTCCTTGAAGCCCAGCCGGAAAAACACTATGACCTTGATGACGTTGAGGACCACGCCCAGGAAGCCAACCGTCCCGGCGATGAAGACGTAGTTCACCGTGGCGATGGTCTGGAGCATCTGGTCAGTGACGCAGCTGGCCATGCAGTCGAACTTCGCTGACCCGTTAAGGGTCAAGGCGGTGGACATTGCTCTAGTTTAAATACCTTTTTTTTTTTTTACAAACTTTTTTGGAGAAATCTATCGAAATACAGACATAAGCAAACTCAGATAGAGAATTGATGAAATACAGATATAAGCTAACTCAGAAAATTGATAAAATACAGACATTAGCTAACTCAGATAGAGGATTGATAAAATACAGACATTAGCTAACTCAAGAAGAGAATTGATGAAATACATGCCTTAGCTAATGTGGCATGAGAACTTATAAAATATAAAACATATGCCAACTTAGGTATGGACTAAGAAAATACTGACTTTAAGCCAGTTACCTGGTAAATGTGAGATATACAAAGTTTAGTCGCAGAGACCTTGAGATGCACGATACAACCAGTCCTTGTGGTGCACGATACAACCAGTCCTTGTGGTGCACGATACAACCAGTCCTTGTGGCGCTCCGAAACTACAACGGGTAACAGTAAATAAACAAAGTCCTATACTAATAGTCTATAGTAGCTAAAGTATGACATGAGCCCAATAGAATAATTACTCAAAATTCAATCAAGCGGAAATTGTACAATTGTTGCCTCGGGGGCTTGACTGATCACGTGACAGTCACGTTTTCGCAAAAATTAAAACTCCATGCATGATGACGTCAATTAATCCACGGTTCGTCGTTTACAAAAAATTTAATTGGGCTGCTAATTAAATCGATATTTAAGTGAAATCCGTTGCAGAAACCAAAAATAGATCGATTTTTAATAAATGTTGGTTATTGATAGAATAACATGTAGTATTAGCATGTAGTAGTAATTTTTTGACGCGAAGCTGAAGCAGATTCACTCATTGATACTGTTGTGCTCTAATAATAATAAAAAAAATCTAAGTGGTGGAAACGGTGGGGGATGGGGTGTGGTGGGTGGGGCTCGTGTCTAGGGAAACAAATTTAATTGGTCGACTCTATTTGAAATCATGCTTATCAAACCGTGAAGTAGGCTACGAAGTCTACACAAATAAACAACATGGTAGTCAATTTAGATTTAGATTTATAATAACATCATTTTCCGGTCATTCTAATCGGATCTGTGTCAAAATGTTTATTGCCTGCATGTCAACAGTAAAAAAAAAACAAAGATATAAAAATGACGTCATTGATTTGTGGGCTAGTGTATTTTTTTTTCCTTCTTTGGTGCTTACGTAGTTAACGGATTCATAGAAAACAACAATTATTTAAAACGCCGTGATAGAATAATTTTTTTGATTGGTTGTAATTGTGAACTGAGACGTGAGACGATTCGTTAACATTTGAATAATTCTTATCACAGCACGGCAATGACAGGGGGCGGATGTCATAAAACATTTGCGATCACCATGGAAACGAACAGTAGGCGTATGCCGTAACCTATTAATTTGTTTGTTTTGATTCTATCAAAATGTTGGCCTAATTTAACTTAGCGCAAGGCTGTTCCCCCCACTTCAACTAATGAAGCAGTAAAAAACCGCTTTCTGTGATCAATTCCAAATCCATTTGGACAGAAATAGGAAGACGTTTTGGACAGAATGTCATGTTCCAGTCAGTGATATTACAGTAGATTTTTTTTTACGGGAGATGGATGATGGGTTGCGGTGAAAGGGAAGGGGGGGGGGTAGAGAGAGAGAGAGACAAAAGAGTACAGGATGAGTACACTGAAGACATATGGACAAGTGGAGATGTGTTATTGGACATAGATACGTCATCAAATCGTAGACAAACTCTAAACAGGAAATATTATGGACGCCTTGTCTAAATACATACTGACCACATACTGACCACATATAGGCCCAAAGTACTTTAGTTATGCAGGCCTCTGGCACTTCGGTCACAGGGCAGGCCTACATCACTACAGCCATGTAGGCTTACAGCTAGACAGCTATTCTTGGCTACAGCTCTATGCCCAAACAGACCATTAACGCTACCTGGCATTAATGCTATACAGTCACGCATGCTAACAGCCATATAGTAATGCAGGCTGACAGCCATGCAAGCTATATAGTCATGAAGGCTAACAGCTATACAGGCTAACACCCACACAGGCTGAAAGCCATACATTTATGCAGGTTAACAGGTGTACACTCATGCAGGCGAACAGCCATACAGTCATGCAGGCTAACATCCATACAGTTATGCAGTCTAATAGTTAAACAGTCATGCAGTCTAATAGTTATACAGTCAAGCAGGCTAACAGCCATGCATTCAAGCAGGCTAACAGCCATAAAGGTCTATAGCCATACAGCCATGCAGAACTACATTTTTTTCCCTCCTGCAGATTGTCACAGAGAAACAGCAATGACCTGGCAAGTGAATGACTGACACAGATTCAGGACACAACATGGTTACAGCCCAACCTACAGGGGACTATCTTGTCCAGAGATCTACGGAGAGAGAACGTAGTCAGGTCCCTGTCTAGATGACGTAACTTACGATTTGTTCAACTTGCAGTCTGTCTAACTTACTTAGAGTCTGTCTAACCTACTTAGAGTCTGTCTAACTTACTTAGAGTCTGTCTAACTTACTTAGAGTCTGTCTAACATACTAAGAGTCTGTCTAACTTACTTATAGTCTTTGTAACTTACTTAGAGTCTGTGTAACTTACTTGGAGTCTGTCTAACTTACTTAGAGTCTGCCTAACTTACTTATAGTTTGTCTAACTTACTTAGAGTCTGTCTAACTTACTTAGAGTCTGCCTGACTTACTTATAGTTTGTCTAACTTACTTAGAGTCTGTCTAACTTACTTAGAGTCTGTCTAACATACTTAGAGTCTGTCTAACATACTTAGAGTCTGTGTAACATACTTAGAGTCTGTGTAACTTACTTAGAGTCTGTGTAACTTACTTGGAGTCTGTCTAACTTACTTAGAGTCTGCCTAACTTACTTAGAGTCTGCCTAAATTACTTATAGTTTGTCTAACTTACTTAGAGTCTGTCTAACTTACTTAGAGTCTGTCTAACATACTTAGAGTCTGTCTAACTTACTTATAGTCTGTGTAACTTACTTAGAGTCTGCCTAACTTACTTATAGGTCTGTCTAACTTACTTAGACAGACAATAAGATAGAAAGACAGACTACATAAATTACTGTATGTCTATAACTCTTCGCTTCAAGAGATAGCAAACCTCTATTCGTTATGTAAACTAACAATGAATAAAAAAATAGATGAAATTAATAGCTGTGAAAAAAATGTGATATTCGCGTTGAACGAAACATTAAGACACCCCCCCCCCTTTCCCCCCACATTTTGGACCATCAAATGATATATTTGAGAATATTAAAAAAATAAATCTGGATTATCTATTTATTCAACCGGTTAATAAAAACATGTAAATTATTATTATTATTATTTTGTTTCTGTCCAAACAAAGTTATCAATTTCATTCAAGTAACAAAAGTTAATAAGTAAATAAAACAAAGCGCGCTGACCACTCCATCCCCTTTTCCGTCAAAATCCCTCTCTCCCCCCCCCCCCCTCCAAATACTGACCCGGCCCCCACCCGTTCTAAAATTACCAAATCATCTTTTAAATAATAAAAAAAAATTGTCTCCCCTAGTACTCATAGCACTGTCTCCTCCCCCTCCCTCCCCACAATTCTAACCAACATTTATTAAAAATCGATCTATTTTTGGTTTCTGCAACGGATTTCACTTAAATATCGATTTAATTAGCAGCCCAATTAAATGTTTTGTTTGTAAACGACGAACCGTGGATTAATTCATAAAACTACTAAATCGAATTTTTTTTTTTATGAGGAATTAAAAATGGAAAAAAAAATATAAGATTATCTTATTTACCAGATGAATCGAACCCTATCCCCAGCAGAAATCGAGGCAAGTGGGGGGGGGGGGGCAACCCCGACCCTCGTGAAGGCGTGCCAACGTTCTTTCCGTACGAATTTTTTTTTTCTAATTTACGATGTGAGATCGGGAGGGGGGTCAGAACGGCCCCCATTGGCATAGTTTGTCAGGGCCACCCATTGGCATAGTTTGTCAGGGCCACCCATTGGCATAGTTTGTCAGGGCCACCCATTGGCATAGTTTGTCAGGGCCACCCATTGGCATAGTTTGTCAGGGCCCCCTTATCATTTTTCATCAGGGCCCCCCTTGGCATAGTTTGTCAGGCCCACTCATGGCATAGTTCGTCAGCCCCCCCTTGGCATTATTTATCAGGGCCCCTCTTGGCATAGTTTATCAGGGGCCCTTAAATGCATGGCTGTGGCTCTGTCGGCCGTCATGGTTGTCACCGGACCTCGGAAGATAAGATTAAATACAGACTTACCGTGATTTCGGTTTGAACTGCGCATGTGCAGCAGACGGTAGCCGAATAGAAAAACAAAAAATTATACGGATTCTGTCTAGACGGACCCGTAGCCACGGACCAGCAGCTACTACGTTACAAAGACACACCATTTTACACAATTTAAGGATATAAAATCAGTTTTATAAAGTTTTCATTAGGAAGACTAAAATAAAACCTTTTATTTATTAAAAAATAATTGATCAAACATTTCATATCTTGAGTAAAGTGGACCTGAAAAACACCCAATTATTACCTAAACCTGTGCGACTGAAGTAATCATTACTTAAAGTAAGACAAAAACTGAAATATGCAAATTAAAAGACAAGGTGAGACATTCATGGAATTGAAGAGTCGAAGACGAAAACACTGCCAAGTGCTGGTAATAATTGTACAGGTGAATCAGTGCACATAAAGATAATCACGTGTTATTTCAAATGAGCAGTAACCATATAGAGTGTTAATTAGTCTGTCTGGTGTAAATGGTGTTTGTATTAGTTTTGTAAATAGATTTTTAAAAAAATTGTTCATGTAAGAATTAGTTAGTTTTTACTCACTTACGTTAAGCAAAACAAAAAAAAAAATCAAGTAAGATAATTATGTTTAACGTCTGCAATGAATATTATCTCCCTTGTTTGAATCAAAAGACGCGTTGGCATTTGATTTGGATGATTGTTTACAAACGAACTCGGTGAATTGTGCAATACAAACACACTCGGCGAATTGTAAAAATACTAATTGGCGGTTTAGTCAGGTAACAAGTACTGTCTATGGTTGTAATGTATATATACATACACATGTATATTATATAAGTGTGCAATTTACTGTGGACTTTTCTTTAAAAATCCAGTTAGTAGTAGAATGGACATTTGATGACACTTCAAAAATTTCGCTGTGAATTACGGCTTAGTCCGACTTTCATCGATACAGAGTACCATTTGAAACACGGCTCACGTTGAGACACTGCTCTCGACGAAACACGGCTCACGTTGAGACACTGATCTCGTTGAAACACGGCTCACGTTGTGACACTGCTCTCTTCGAAACACGGCTCACGTTGAGACACTGCTCTCGATGAAACACTGCTCACATTGAAACACTTTTTTTTATTCATTACTATTTTCATTTATTACATTGTTTATGGTGTGGACATACGAACTACTTTATAACTAGCTGTACCCTGCACAGACTTTGCATAGAGTTGTGTTCCCTTAGGTTTAGATCAGTAGGCTAGGTTATTTTTGGTTTCGGGCATATCCGATTTTTTTCATGACTTTATTACAATTTAAAGATGTTGCAGAGATCCAAAAAAAAAATATTTAAATGGAATTATTTCACAATTTGGCCTTTGGGTTCCATCTTTGAATTGTAAATTTAAAAAAAAAATTATCAAATCGAGACGCTGGTCAAGATGCCATTTTGAATTCTTGTTTTCCGCTTTCGATTTAACGCAGAACCCAGACCGCTATTATTATATTAAGATTCATACTATATATACGGCTGAACTTGGGCTCTCAATGACCTCATGCTAGTCCACCACCGATATATACAGTCTCCGCAAAGATCTACCCGAGGTCCATCCACTACAAACAATAACACCAGTTATGTAGTGCACGAAAATAAAAAGTAAAGGCCCTTTAGGGCCTTTGGCGCTGGTGAAGTGTAGGATTCGTCTGCTTCTGTGAGCAAGGCATCTAAAGGGATTATTAGCACAACGCCCAGCCGTCTTTACTTCCCCTGGTAAAATTCAAATTGTCCTCACCGATAGTTGAAACCGGAACTCTCGCTTATCAAGAACTTTCTTTTATTCAGGATAGAAAAATGCGTTATATCTATACAGTTCACTGTTATCATATTTATCACCGTAATGTTATTATATTATTGAAGCATCACATTTTTGTGTATGAACAGCATAGTATGCTATTTGCTAATGAATTGGGTGTACTATATGTGTGTATGTATACTGTAGCATACATCCCCGATCATAAGCTTTAGCTTGACTTGCATGCTGATTCCAATTTTTGTAAAAAGTATATGTTATGCAGGTCGGAGCGTTAACCCGGCTGTCCACAGTTTGTGTGACCAGTATTTCATAAGCCAAGGGAGATAAATCACAATTGCGCAAAGACTTGTATAGAGTTAGAGGGACTTGAAGCTGTCCACGTAAAGTCAAGCATGAATGGGTCATGGCCATTTGAGATACATGTGAGTGTTATGGTGACACGAAATGGCCAGAAATGAACTTGTGAGACAATATGAACATGGTACTTTGAACATTTTCTTGTTCGTTGCCTAATTTGTTATTTTTTTTTAAATTATTCAATATCAGCATAATCTGATTGCCTCTTAACTTCTGTGTTACTTCATCAATGAAATACTAGTATATGAATACCTTTAAATAGGGACGTATCGTTAGAGGGATGGGGGCGGATATACGGCGATTAGCCCAAGGCTGCACATGATATGTACGCCGCCTGACGGGGGGCAAACCTTTCCTGGGGGGGGGGGGGGGGAGAGAGAGAGAGAGAGAGAGCAACTATTTTCTTGAAGAAGTGAAAACTAGATGGCATTGAATATATTGCAAATAATCAAACGGTTTTATCTGGATGATAAAATAACATTATCCAGATCTATTGTTTGACAGCATTTCGTGATACATTTTATTTTCTCCACACACACACACACACACACACACTACAATTCTAGGTCTGGATATTAAATGTCTAGGTCAGCACCCCCCCCCACTGCATCTGTCATAGGTTAGAACTTTGGTAAAGAGGGTGCAGTTTACAGCCGCCGACCACCCCCCCTCTCCCCCTCTCCCAGGAAGATATGGACAAGACTGTAGGTAGACTGGTAGACGGAAGGATGGATAGGTAAAAAAAAAAATGTGTCCATTTATCTGTTTTATATGTGAAGAAAAACAGTTAAAGTGAAAATTTATTTGGGTCAAATTGTCAAATTTGGGTCACCATGTCCTTGTGTCACCATGTAGTTGGGTCACTATATCCTTGGGTCACCTGTAATTCATTCCAAAAACTAACACAAACCGTTATTATTACAAAATCAGTTCTTATTTGTTGAATGACTGAAGTTTATCACAAGCACTCACTTATTGTGTATCTTTACCGACAACATTAATGTTAGTATCGGAAATAAATCTGATTGGTTTATACACAACCAGTATTAAAGCTGATTGGTCTGTACACAACTAGTATTTGACTCACATTTGACATGTACATCGTCAGGTAGAAGGAGTTTAGTTAGAACAAATTAAACGCACCCGTAAAAGTTGAAAAGGCTTTTACAAGAGTCAGTCTCAGTTGAAGACGTTTACAAGAGTCAGTCTCAATTGAAGACGTTTACAAAAGTCAGTCTCAATTGAAGACGTTTACAAAATAAGTCTTAATTTTAACAATTTTACAAAAGTCAGTCTCGATTTAACATTTTTATAAGAGTCAGTGTCGATTTAACACTTTAAAAAGAGTCAGTCTCAGTTTAACACTTTTACAAGAGTCAGTCTAAATTTAACACTTTTACAAGAGTCAGTCTCAGTTTAACACTTTTACAAGAGTCAGTCTCACCCGAAAATAAACTTTGACTAGAGACTTCAAGAGATGAGTCTTTCAAGTTTTTCATTCATCATCGCTATCTACACTTTACCTTTATTGCCTTTCTGTATCCGAGTGCTTAATGGTATTGCTACTGCGTCTGTTAGACCAGAAAATCAAGGCCAACAACTCTCGCAGTTCATTTCTATATTTAGAACTCATGTCCAAGAAAATGAATACAGTCAACGTGGAATTCAAGCCGGCGATTGGGTAAAAAGTGGAAAACAGAGTTATAAATAGATTTTTGTATCGGCCAGTAACATTGAACTCTGGAATGAATATCATCATGAAAGATAAAATGACCACTGGAGTCGACAAAACGATGAAGAACGCGGATAGCGTGATGACCGTTTTGACCAATCGCTTGTCGCGGTTGTTGAGAGTGGCAGTGGATGTCGTGGCGGAGTTCCTCCATTTTGTCATCCTGAGAAATGTCCGGGTCAGCGCAATGGTAAAGACGGACACTGTCCAGTATTGAAATAGCCGAAGGAAAATATTGGCCAGCACCGCGAATTCTTCGAGTTGGCCAGCGTTCGGTAAGCGGACGAGGCCCAAAATGGTTTTGTTGAGGGCCGGGTTGTACACGGGGCCCAGGCCAGAAGCGACGAATACTGGCAACGTCATGGCTATGGGAAATATGAAAACGACAACAGCTGTTGCGGTTGTGACCTTTTTCGTGATGAAAATCTTGACTTTTAGGGGCATGGCCACGCAAAGGAACCTTTCCACGGTAATGGCGGCCGTCATCCCGCTGGAGATTCGGGCTAAAAGGTTGTACAACCAGCCGAAAGTGATGTAGCCGACTGCTTCTGTCACCTCTACGTAATGGAACACTCTCAGCAACAGCGGGTTGTACACGACACTGCAGCCTAGCAGCATGAGAACCACTCCTGCGTTGGCCAATGAGAGTCCCAGGAATAAGATGTTGGACGTGTCCTTGAATCCGAGCCTGGCGAAGATGACGATGTTGATGAGGTTGAAAATGAGGCCGAAGACGCTGATGATACCGGACACCACAACGAAGTTGACCAAAGTGATGACCGGAAGAATCTCGTCTGTGATGGAAGCCATAAGGGTTAAACCTTTATGGACGGCTTCTTGTCTAGGGAGATCTCCAAATTCAGAGTTTAGATTTTGATTGGCCATTGAAACAAGTGCGAATGATCAAATACAACGCAGCGTCTAACAACCAAATGTGGACAAATGAGTCTGCGTATTAAAATTATTCTATGTAGAAAACTTTAACATTTATCATTCCCTAAGATGTTTAACTTGCAAATTTGATGTTTTTATTTTATATGCTGATCAATTATTCCAGATAGCATGTGTAATAATAATGTTTAGCTATAATAATTATACTTATCTGGCCATTGGGCGGAAGTTAGCTTGGCAGATGAGAAATATTTCAGACTTGAGAGGATTTTAGATCTTGATTAGAGAGAACATATTGATCTCACATCATTTTGATTTCTTCAAGTCAGTCAAGTGATATACTCCGAAGAGACTATTTTACCATTTATACAGGTGCCACAGAAATAATAATATGCATAAAACTATTCTACAATAAAGAAATATTCCCATGACAGCATACATGGCATTTATAAATGACATTCACATTCAAGTAACTGGCATTTAACTTTGTAACTGTCATTTATTGCCATTTTTTTTAAACTCGGTTTATTTACAAGAACAAAAAGACAAAAGGGTGCAATTACCGAAACTGAAACAAAATGACACAAAGTTGATGATGCACTAATATTGGACCATGGCTAATTACTATTTTGTAAGAACAAAAAATCATTTGATAATTATTATATGCCAGGCAGTTAAACTGAATTCAGCACAAATGTAACTTTTTGTTTTTAATAATATCTCGTTATTTACTGTGTTCTTTATTCTTTAAATTAGCTTTAATAATAATGTTTGCGCAAGTCTAGGTTACTTGTAAATCAATGAACAAGTGAAAATATATAAAAATAACTTTAGTTATAGGAGATTGAACTGTAGACAGACTACAGAGATGACTAGATGGATGGGTAAGTAAAGAAAGGTACAGATAGACAGACAGATACACAGAAAGACGGATAGATAGATAGATAGATAGATAGATAGATAGATAGATAGATAGATAGAAAGATAGAATGATAGATAGTGAGACAGGAAGATAGACAGACAGACATACAGATAGATAGATAGATAGATAGATAGAATAGACAGTTAGGCAGGCAGGTTGGCAGGCCGATAGATGATAGATAGATAGATAGATAGATAGATAGATAGATAGATAGATAGATAGATAGATAGATAGATAGATAGATAGATAGATAGATAGATAGATAGATAGATAGATAGATAGATAGATAGATAGATAGATAGATAGATAGATAGATGGATAGATAGATAGATAGATAGATAGATAGAAATGTTAAGGCCAAAGCCCGGCATCGGCTACATCGCTAATTTGCCGGCGAAATCGCGAAGTGGCCAATATCGCATCACATTGACCGGCCGATGTCCGATCTTTTCTAGGTTTTGGGTTTCGGCCGGTCAGTTTGTGATATGACCTGGGGCGATCGGCCAAAGTCGGAAGAAAAAAAGGTCGCGAAAGCTCTTGAGGTGTTTGTTTACTGTATTGGTCATCATACAGTACATCGGACATTGGTCATACACCTCGGCCAAAGTGCCAAATGGCCGGCAAATTCGGGAACTGGTCATGGTGAAAGTTCCCGCCGTGTCCCCAATGGTGCCTCCATGGCAGCCCCGTAGCGTGGAAATTCTATAGGGGGGGGGCAGGCATTCTATAGCAGGGGACAGGCAATAGCAGAGGGGGCAGGTAATACATTTTACTAAGTAGAACAAATAATCAGGGGGGCAGACAAAACGCGGGGGGGGGCAGACAAAACGCAGGGGGGGGCAGACAAAACGCAGGGGGGGCCCGCCCCCTGGCCCCCCGCATGCTACGGGCCTGCTCCATCGCCATTGCACTATCAGCTATGGTAGCCATGAGAGTATAGGGCACTGCAAAAAAAAAAAAACCGTCCAGACAGTGGTTTAAAGAGTGTAAGAGATTTCATCCAATCCTTACAGGGACTTCACACACTTACATGTCTGTATTCATTCTATTTATCTCTTTGACCGGATTACATCACTTTCTGTCCAACCATTTACTTAATTATTTACTTATCTTTGTGACCTACTTAAATCACTACCTGTCTATCCGACTCGATGTCATGTTTCTAATTGACCCATTTTTTTTTAATTTATGAATTACATTTCTTTTCTTTGTTGTCTGTGCATCAAGGGACATAACCTCATTGACTGTGCACCAAGGGACATAACCTCATTGAGCGTGCAACAAGGGGCATAACCTCACTGCCCGTGCACCAAGGGACATAACCTCATTGGTAAATACAGAGTTATGTTGACGTGCAGCACTTCGAGCGGGATTGTGGTCAGCTGATGTCAGGACCAGTGGGAATGACCAGTAGTGGACCGGTCAGCTAGCAAGTGAACGTTGACCCCAAAATGAGCTTGTTCGATTATTAAAGAGAAATACCAAATATCTGCGTGTTGGGACTCAGATAATATAATACTTGACTGTTCTTGAATCCTTGGTATTCTATATCAAATGTTTCCCTGTGACTGCCTAAAGGAAGAGAAATTATGTCAGAACCGACTTGAGTTGGTTATCGGAAACCAACTTTTTACAAAATGTTAAAAAGCTGTGAGTTTTATTTTATTGTTTGCATTAACAAGTGTGTCCACGTTTAGTCTCAAAGACAATCACACGGACTTTGTCCAATGAAGTATCGCACGTGGATTTGTTCTTTTACGTCAAGAGAATTTTCTTTAGTAATCGAGTAGCTATATGAATAACAGCATTTTCTTTAGTAATCGAGTAGCTATATGAATATCAACATTTTCTTTAGTAATCGCGTAGCTATATTAATAACAGCATTTTCATAATAATCGCGTAGCTATATGAATAACAGCATTTTCTTTAGTAATCGCGTAGCTATATGAATAACAGGGTTTTCTTTAGTAATCGAGTAGCTTATATGAATAACAGGATTTTCTTATCTGTACTGTATACACTGTGTAAGTAATATAGACTGTTGTATTCATTTCTTTTTCTTGGTTATACAATTCTTACACATAGTTGAACAATGGTTTTTGTTGTTATTGGGTTTGTTATTATCGCTGTTGTTACTCTTGTTGTTATTACCATTATTTTTGTTGCTGATATTATTGATTCCACCCAACATATAAGTCTGGATTTTAGTCTGTCAAACGCCGTTAAAATTATGCCTGTACCCAACAGCTGCAATGACGATGTCACCACATTTCATGTACATTTATGTCCCTAGTACACAATGTACGCAAAATATCGCCATTATCTATACCGGTACTAGTAACTACCAGTATACTTTTTTCACGCATACATCATCAGATTTACACAATGTTTATACATCTTGGCTCCTTTTTTGAAAACATACCATGAACCCTGTAACCTACAAGTCAAGCTTCATGGTATTAAGTTGACAAACCAAACTCATACATTACCTCGTCCTGCTATTTGGCCAGATGTGTATTTAATATTTAATCACTGGCACATATTTCACTCCTGCAACAGTCTATCTCAGATATTCTCACAGTGTGGGTCCCGACCCTCTGATAACTCGCGGCCTACTCAAGGGTCGCTGACGAATTAAAGGTGGGTCACAACAACGAAAAATGGGTAGTCAAAGAATCGTTTTTTATATGTATGTGATATGACGAAAACTGTGACGGTAGCCATGTTGGGGTGGAGGGGGGTAGTACGCCCCGGGTGCCACTTAAATTACAACTTTTGGATGATTTTCCCCACTGTGGTCAGAGGCGAATTTAAGGACGGGCGCACTTTTTCTAAAGGGCCCAACATTTTCTTCTGCACCCCGGGGGGGGCCTTAACTGACATACGTGCGCCCCTGACTGTGGTATTTTCCGGCACGACATTCGGATGGTACATTTAGAGTGCATGGCAATTACCACTGTTACCAATTACCACTGCCACCAATTACCACTGTCACCAATTATCACTGTCGCCAATTACCACTGTCACCAATTACCACTGTCACCAGTTACCACTGTCACCAGTTACCACTGTCACCAGTTACCACTGTCACCAGTTACCACTGTCACCAATTACCACTGTCACCAGTTACCACTGTCACCAGTTATCACTGTCACCAATTACCACTGTCACCAGTTACCACTGTCACCAGTTATCACTGTCACCAATTACCACTGTCACCAGTTACCACTGTCACCAGTTACCACTGTCACCAGTTACCACTGTCACCAATTACCACTGTCACCAGTTACCACTGTCACCAGTTACCACTGTCACCAGTTACCACTGTCACCAATTATCACTGTCACCAATTACCACTGATGTCAATTACGTTGCTGAAGTCAAAACTCAGTAAAAGAAAAAAAATACGTTTCTTGACTGAAGTTTTCCATAAAGAAAAAGATTCAGGAGTAATGTTAGCGCTTTAATTACCTGACTATAGTAAACAAACAATCCAATAAAACTATTGACAATAAAATATAATTTCTAATTTATTTATAAACCAATGAGCCAAAAACATTCGGCAGAAATCCATTAACTCAGATAAATAAACTGATAAATTTATTGAGTAGTACAAGGGTGGGCAAACTACGGCCCGTGGGCCGCATGCGGGCCCTATAGAGAATGTTATGCGGCCCGTAAGCATGTACATGTTGCAACCCTATGTCGATGCTAATTTTCTTTGTTTAGAGTTTTTCTCTATATTTTTCGTAATTTTATTTGATTTAATCCAATGGTTAATTAATCTGTTTTCATGGTCTCAGCTTATTAGTAAGAGCTGCTTGAACTGCAAGCGCATTATGACCTGTAGGAGATGTTCAAGCCAGTTATTCTGCTGGAGTTTTAGGATGTTTCCCAGCAGCGGCATTTCCACAGCTTATAAAAAAACTTTGCTGCCAAGCTTTTGTCGCTATCACTTGTGAGCAAGCGTTTTCTAGTTTCCTAATAAACAAGTCTAAGAACAGATCTATGTTGACTGGCTGCAATTCAGATGCATTCATGCGAATCACAACCAGTAAACTGGTTCCACAGTTCAAGAATATTATTAAAAATATTGAACATTACATACTTTTCATTAATTATAATTGTGCTCTGTGTTTAAGTTGTATCAGGCACGTAGCGTGCGGGGGGGGTATGGGGACGGGACCTCCCCTGCGTTTTGTCTGGCCCCCTCTGCTTATTTGTTCTGCATAGTAAAATATATTACCTGCCCCCTCCCCTCGCTTTTGCTTGTCCCTTGCTGTAGAATGCCTGGCCCCTGCTGTACGGGGCTGGGTTGTATGGAAAGCATTTTCAGTAATTTCCGACTGTTTCCGTATACCCGGTCTACGGAATTTTCGGTCTATACCCGGTCTTTCTCCGCCCTTTTGTTCCCGAAGCAATCGTTTTTAGTAATGTCATGATCGCCATTTTGAAAGTGATTAAGTTGGTTATGTACTATTTATGTTATTAGTATTTTTTATTTATAGTTAGCCTAGTGAATAAACTTAATTTGGATGTCACCAATGAAGATGTTAATGAGTTGATAGAATCTCATTCAGTACCTCTGACAAATGAATACTTAATCGAGCAACAAGAATTAAGTGAAATGCATAATGAAAGAGTCAGTCTCAATATAGCACTTTTACAAGAGTCAGTCTCAATTTAACACTTTTACAAGAGTCAGTCTCAATTTAACACTTTTACAAGAGTCAGTCTCGATTTCATACATTTACAAGAGTCAGTCTCAATTTAATACCCAAAATAAACTTTGACTTGACACTTCAAGTGGTGAGTCTTTCAATTTTTCGTTTCATAATTGATATTTACACTTCTTTATAAAACGGTTGCCTTTCTTACGTACCCGAGTGCTTAATGGTATTGCTACTGCGTCTGTTAGACCAGGGAATCAAGGCCAACAACTCTCGCAGTTCATGTCTATATTTAGAACTCATGTCCAGGAAAATGAACAATGTCAAAGTGGAATTCAATCCGGCGATTGGATAAAAAGTAGAGAATAGAGTTATAAATAGATTTTTGTATCTGCCGGTCACCTTGAACTCTGGAATGAATATCATCATGAAAGATAAAATGACACCTGGAGTCGACAAAACGATGAAGAACGTGGAAAGCGTGATGACCGTTTTGACCAATCGCTTGTCGCGGTTGTTGAGAGTGGCAGTGGATGTCGTGGCGGAGTTCCTCCATTTTGTCGTCCTGAGAAATGTCCGGGTCAGCGCGATGGTAAAGACGGACACTGTCCAGTATTGAAATAGCCGCATGAAGATATTGGCCAGCACCGCGAAGTCCTCGAGTTGGCCAGTGTTCGGTGAGCGGACGAGGCCCAAAATGGTTTTGTTGAGGGCCGGGTTGTACACGGGGCCCAGGCCGGATGCGACAAATGCCGGGAACGTCACGGCTACGGGAAATATGAAAACGACAACAGCTGTTGCGGTAGTGACTTTTTTCGTGATGAAAATCTTGACTTTCAGGGGCATGGCCACGCAAAGGAACCTTTCCACGGTTATTGCGACCGTCATCCCGCTGGAGATTCGGGTGAAGAGGGTGTACGCCCATCCAAAAGTGATGTAGTTGACTGCGTCCGTCACCTCTACGTGATGGAACACTCTCAGCAACAGCGGGTTGTACACGACACTGCAGCCTAGCAGCATGAGGACCACTCCTGCGTTGGCCAATGAGAGTCCCAGGAATAAGATGTTGGACGTGTCCTTGAATCCGAGCCTGGCGAAGATGACGATGTTGATGAGGTTGAAAATGAGGCCGACGACGCTGATGATGCCGGACACCACAACGAAGTTGACCAAAGTGATGACCGGAAGAATCTCGTCTGTGATGGAAGCCATAAGGGTTAAACCTCCCTGGACGACTTCTTGTCTAGGGAGATCTCCAAATTCAGAGTTTAAATTTTGATTGGTCATTACACTAACCAATGAAACGGGTGCGAATGATCAAATACAACGAAGCGTCTAACAACCAAATGTGGACAAATGAGTATACTTTTTGAAATTTTTCTATGACAAACTTTAACATTTTTCATTCCCTAAGATGTTTAACTTGCCAATTTGATGTTTTTATTTTATATGCTGAATAATTATTCCAGAAAGCATACACGACATTTATACATGACATTCAGATTCAAGTCCCTGGCATTTAGTGTTGTATTCAAGTAACTGGCATTTAACTTTCTAACTGTCAGTTACTGCCAATTTTGAAACTGGGGTTATTTACATAAACAAAAAGACAAAAAGGTGCAATTACCGAAACTGAAACAAAATGACAAAAGTGGATGATCCACTAATATTGGACCATTGCTAATTACCATTATTTTAAAATGAAATATTTGCTGTAAGAACAAAAAATCGTTTGATAATTTGATGGTAGACCGTGAAACTGAATTCGACACAAATGTAATTTTTGGTTTTAAAACATTTCGTATTTTATTGTGTTTTTTTTCCTTAAAATGAGTTTTAATAATAATGTTTGCACAAGTCAAGGTTACTTGTAAATCAATCAACAAGTGAAAACATTTCAAAATAACTTTAGTTATAGGAGATTGAACAGTAGATAAACTATGTAGATGACTAGACCGATGGGTAAGTAATGAAAGATACTGTCGTACAGACAGATAGACAGAAAGACGGACAGACAAACAGATAGACAGACAGACGGATAGAAAGACAGACAGACAGACGGACAGATAGATAGATAGCTAGATAGAAAGATAGAGGCAGACAGATAGACAGAAAGACGGATAGACAGACAGATAGACAGACAGACAGACAGACAGACAGACAGACAGACAGACAGACAGACAGATAGATAGATAGATAGATAGATAGATAGATAGATAGATAGATAGATAGATAGATAGATAGATAGATAGATAGATAGATAGATAGATAGTTAGATAGATAGATAGATAGATAGATAGATAGATAGATAGATAGATAGATAGATAGATAGATAGATAGATAGATAGATAGATAGATAGATAGATAGATAGATAGATAGATAGATAGATAGATAGATAGATAGGAAGATGGCTTGCACCCGCGTATGACGGTCGTATGAGGCCCTCAGAAATACGACACTAGACCACACATGGTGCTACGGCCCTGGTATGTTTTAATGTAACGAACTTTGGGGGGAGGGTGAGGGGGCTATGACAATCGCACTGGGACCCGCGCCTGAATGTTACCCGCGATGGGAACGATTAGAGAAGCGCCTTTTTGTACAACACTAGGCATCTGGGCCCCGCATACCACCCTCTCCCTGGGCCCCGTATATCACCCTCTCCCTGGGCCCCCGCATATCACACTCTCCCTGGGCCCCGCATACCACCCTCTCCATGGGCCCCCTATACCACCATCTCCCTGGGCCCCGCATACCACCCTCTCCCTGGGCCCAGCATACCACCCTCTCCCTGGGCCCAGCATACCACCCTCTCCCTGGGCCCCGCATACCACCCTCTCCCTGGGCCCCGCACAATGCCGTTTACTACTAAGGTCGACTTATTTTCATTGATCATGTTCTCTCCTCAACCCTGTCATATGTCTGGCTCCAGTAAGTGACATCATCGCCGTATGAAGTGTCTTCTTTTATTTGTTTTTTTCAGGGTTTGTATATAGATACATTCTTATGTCATCGAGGGGCCTAGGGCACAGACTTTCAGATATATGTGTGGGTACGTGTCTGGGCCACTCTTATGTCATCGAGGGGCCTAGGGCACAGACTTTCACCCTGATAGCAACATATCAGATAGGAATCAGAACAGAAAGAGCTCCCTTTTAGTAATGGGGGAGGGGAGTGATCGCCCAGTTTACCAATCCAAGAGAACGACCCTGGACTAGTACATGAATTCAAATGGTCCCCCCCCCCCACTATAAGGGGCTTCAACTCTGTAAGTACTTCACGCTAGAGTTACTCTGATCTCTGACCACGGTCTGTGTTTACGTCTTGTCCGGTGGTCACGGTGGTGGTGTGCCTGAGGCGATGGGGAGAGATCAAGTGCCGCGTGTTAATACAATCTCCAGGCTTGACCGTTAGACACGGGTTGAGGGGAGGAGGGGGGGGGCGGGACGGGATAAACTCGACATCCTCTCAAATCAAACTCTGGAACGATCCGTACTGTTAACCTTTTTTATGTTTGTTTGGTCTTGTGGCTGTCACTAGCACAGGATTAAATCCATAAGGCAGGTAGAAGGAAATCATAGGACGTCAATCACGACAAAATGATCAATCATTCAATCAATCTGTTTATCTAACACGTCATTTCAGATCATCTTTATGTCTATCTATCGATATATATATATATATACAGTGCTTTTTTTTTTTGTAAAAAAAAAATAGGTGCCGGTACACAATCCAGTGATTGATTGCCTAACTTTTAACTACAAGTTCGCACCACGATGCACCACGATGCAAGTTAAATCACAGCTGTAAAGATACTTTTTTTTTTGTCCCCGTTTTGTCTGTCTGTCTGTCTGTCTGTCATCACCCTAGATCTCAACAACCATAAGTCCTAGACCCATGATGTATTTATCATTTTGGAGGTCTTGGCCTGCCATGTGTGCAGCAAAAGTTCATTTCGCGATCTGACCTCTGAGGGCCGTAAAAGGGGGCTTATAAAGTACCGTTTTTTACTATATAAGCTATATTAATAAAGGAGCGCCCTATATCTCAGCAACCATAAGTCCTAGACCCATGATGTATATATCATTTTGTAGGTCTTGGCCTGCCATGTGTACATCAAAAGTTCATTTCGCGATAGGACCTCTGAGAGCCGGGCTTCAGGGCTCCAAAGGGGCTTATATATTATATATATAGCCCCATTTTACACCTTGTACGTTCAATAACCCATTCATTTGGTGCGAAATACTGCAGCACGTAGTTTCACAAAGATTTATTAAGAAACTCATCAAATGAAATAGTAAGCTTGTGTTCTGAGTTTAATTGAAAGTATCAGAGCTATGCAACATTGACGGAGTTTTCGGACGATTAAATGACTACAATTCCGAATGTTTTCAATTATGAGTCCTATTTCAGTAACCACAAACCACTTGTAGTTAGATTTAAGAGAACATATTTTTTTTCAAATATAAAGAAACGTCTTTAAAATATTTATTTTTACAGATATATGCATTACACTATTGAATTTATAAACATTTCCAAAATTTACAAATATTTACTGAAAGCTAACAAACGTACTGATACATAACACGTCCTGTGTCCAGAATGGAACAGGCTTAATTGCTTGTTTTTAAAATAACTAAATTTTAACAAATTAATAATATAATAAATTAATAATAAACGTTAAAATACAAGAAAAGTAATAATTTTTCCCCACATTGAAAAAGGTGCCGGTACGCTGTACCGGTGCGTACCGGCACAAAAAAAGCACTGCATATATATATATCAATGGTACCGGCACAAAAAAAGCACTGCATATATATATATCAATGGTTAACTCATGGCCATATTGAAAGAAAGTTCCCGCTATGTCTCCCGTGGTGCCTCCATGGCCATTGCACTAAACAAAAAGGGCGCCATAAAAATATCCCATTAGTGGTTTATAGTATATAAGAGATTTTATCTCATCCTTACAGGGACTTAACACACTTACATGTCTATATTATTTTTATCTCTTTGACCTACTTAAATCACTACCTGTCTATCCATTCACTTATTTATTTATTTATGTCTTTGACCTACTTAGATCACTTTCTGTCCATTTAATTATTTATTTATTTTTGTGACCTACTTAAACCACTACCTGTCTATCCAAACCGATGTCATATTTCTAATTTACCCAATATTTTTTTTTATTTATAAATTATTCTGCTGTCATGTGTCGCCTGACTGTGCAGCAAGGGACATAACCTCATTGACCGTGCACCAAGGGACATAACCTCATTGACCGTGCACCAAGGGACATAACTTCAGTGACCGTGCATCAAGGGACATAACCTCATTGACTGTGCACCAAGGGACATAACCTCATTGACCGTGCACCAAGGGACATAACCTCATTGACCGTGCACCAAGGGACATAACCTCATTGACCGTGCACCAAGGGACATAACATCATTGGTAAATAGAGCTATGTTTACGTGCAGCACTCCAAGCGGGATGGTGGTCAGCTGAGGTCAAGGCCAGTGGAAATGGTCAGTGGTGGACCGGTCAGCTGGCAATTGAACTTTGACCCCCCAAAATGAGCTTGTTCGATGGATGAAGAGAAATATCAAATATCTGCGTGATGAGGCATAAATAATATCGTCTGAGTGTTGTTGAGTCCTTGGTATCCTACACAATTCATCCTCGCGTATAAGTTGTGATAGTCAGAAATGTGGCAACAGGCTGGATGTGGATAGAGGAACCATTTGTTGAAGTTGGATGTTGTAATCCAACATCCTATAAAATGCATCATGCACTTGTAAAATTTAAATTCATTTAAGAAATATAAACTGAATTTTTTTTTGTTGTTTGCATTAACAAAGTGTGTCCACGTTTAGTCTCAAAGACAATCACACGGACTTTGTCCAATGAAGTATCGCAAGTGGATTTATTCTGTCACGTTAACAGGATTAGTAATCGAGTAGCTAGCTATATGAATTGTTGCAGACTATATCGGTACTGCACAAGTATGAACACTTTTAATAACATGTCCTGCTGCATTCATTGATTCTTCTTGGTTAAACTATTCCCACGCATAGCTTTTCAAAGGTTTTTGCTGTTACTATTGTTATTACTATAATTGTTATCGTTGTTACTATTGTTATTTCTATAATTGTAATCGTTGTTACTATTGTTTTTACTATAATTGTAATCGTTGTTACTATTGTTATTACTATAATTGTAATCGTTGTTACTATTGTTATTACTATAATTGTTATTTTTGTTAGTATTGTCATTACTGTAATTGTTATTGTTGTTACTATTGTTATTACTATTATTGTTAAAGCTGCTTGTCAAACGCAGCGAAAATTCTGTATTAGACAGCGGCAATGATGGTGCAGCCACATTACATGTACAATCATGTTCCCTGCTCACAATGTGCACAATCCCGCCATTGTCTATACTAGTGTCACATATATATACGTAGATTGTCTATGCTGATTGGCTACTGAAAACATGACCAAATAACCTATAAGTCAAGCTTCATGATATAAGTTGACAAACCAAACTCATATTTTACCTCGTCCTGCTATTTGGCCAGATTGGTATTTAATCACTGGCACATATTTCACTCCTGCAACAGTCTATCTCAGTGATTCTCACAGTGTGGATCCCGACTCTCTGATGGTTCCGGACCTACTGTTGTGCCGCTGATGAATTTCAGGTGGGTCACGACAACAACAAAAAATGGATAGTCAAAGAACCGTTGTTTCTATGTATGTGATATGACGAAAACTGTGACGGTTGCCAGGCAGGGGCAGATGATGGTTGCCAAAAGGGGCCGGGGGTTGTCTGGGTAAGACGAAAACTGTGACGGTTGATGGTTGCCAAAAGGGGCCGGGGTTGTCTGGGTAAGACGAAAACTGTGACGGTTGATGGTTGCCAAAAGGGGCCGGGGTTGTCTGAGTAAGACGAAAACTGTGACGGTTGATGGTTGCCAAAAGGGGCCGGGGTTGTCTGGGTAAGACGAAAACTGTGACGGTTGCTATGTTGGGGTAGAGGGGGCAATACGCCCCAGGTGTTACTTAAATTACAACTTTTGGCGGATTTTCCCCACTGTGGTCAGAGGCGGATTTAAGGGCCGGCGTGCGCCCAGGACCCCGAAGTAGTCAAGGGCCCCCCACAGATCCCTTTTTAAAACCTTTGACATGTATCACTTTTTCTAAAGGGCCCAACATTTTCCTCTGCGCCCGGGGGGGCCTAACTGACATGTGTACTACTCACACGACTGTGTTATCTTTAGGCACGACAGTTGGATGGTGTATCTAGCGCACCCCCGATGACCACTGTCGCTAGTTACGACCCTGAAGTCAAAAGCTGTAGAGACTTTTCAGTTTAAAAAAATAACAATATGTGTCTTGAATGGAATTTTTCCATAATGAAAAACATTGAGGATTAACGTTAAAGCTTTATCACTTGATGATAATAAACACACAATCCGATAAATCGATAGATCAATATTGAAATTTTATAATTTTTTATTGATAAACCAATCAACCCAAACATTGGATAAAAATTCAACAACTCCGCGTGATCAATATATTGGTAAATTAATCGAGTAGTATATCGGCACTTAGTATGAACAAAATATTGACACGTTGTTGAATAGTGAATAATATATTAACACAGTGATTAATTGTTTTAGTTGGTACACATTGTAACTAATGTGTTTTTGGTACATTCTGTGAAAAAACAACCTCTAGAATACCACAATATGCTGAATGAAATAAAACATTATGACACTTCCGTTCAGTACACGCTTTCAAGATCTGCACCATGGAAATACCCGTTTAGACGCTACGTCTGCTCACTGCTTTCACTTGCATTTTCATGAATAATTTTTATAATTAATACGGCTCCTCTCAGCCGCAGGGTCAGGTCCAGACGCTCTAATGGCCATTTCCTTAAGGCTGCAGCTGCTACACTTTCGCTGTCTTCAGAGCCGGCCTTATGAATTGCGGGGACTAATTTAACGGATGCTTGAGAGGCCCCTCTTCGAATTTAAAAAGCCTTTGACAAGAGCCATGACTGATAGTGATGTGATAAATGTTAATTTCGGGGCCCCTGCCGGGCGCGGGGTCCAATTAGGAGCAATCGGTCAAATCTGCCTAAAGCCGTTCCTGCCAGTATTTACATACTTTCGCATATCTTCTAAATAAATTGCTTGTCCATTTGCAGCCTGTCGTTTATACATAAATATATGTTTATATTTTCAACAACAAAAATCGATTATGTATAAACCAACTGTAGTACTCCAAAATGAAATAATTTTAACATAAAATGTGAATTTCTTTTTGTCGGCCAGCGTCAATGTCAACAAGCCAAAATTAAATTTCACTTCGTCCTGCTATTTGGCCAGATTTTTTTTTAAATTATCGGCTTCAAATATTGTGTCAACTAGATTGTTCTGGCCTGTCTGAATGTTTATTGTTACTATCGCCTCTAGACCAGCGAGTCAAGGACAGCAACTCTCTAAGCTGACTTCTATATTTAGAACTCATGTCTAGGAAAATAAAAAAGGTCAAAGTGGAATTCAAGCCGTCAATTGGGTAGAAAGTGGAGAAGAGAGTTATAAATAGATTCTTGTATCGACCGGTCACCTTGAACTCTGGGATGAATATTATCATCAAAGACAGAACGACCACTGGCGATGACAATACGATGAAGAGGGTCGATAGAGTAATGACCGTTTTGACCAATCGCTTGTCGCGGCTGTTTAATGAGGACGTTGATGACGTCGTGGCGGAATTCCTCCACTTCGTCTTCTGCAGAAATGACCTAGTTAGTGCGATAGTGAAAATAGTCACAGTCGAATATAGAAATAGCCGCATCAGCAGGTATCCGAGAACTGCGAATTTTTCAAGCTCGGCCGAGTTCTGTGACGGGACGAGCCCTAAAATGGTTCTGTTTTGGAATGGGTAGTACACGGGGCCCAGAGTGGACGCGAGGAATGCCGGGATAGTCATTGCTATGGGCACGACGAACACTGTGACGGTTGCTACGAACGTGACCTTCTTAGTGACGAAGGTTTTCACCTTCAGCGGCATGGCGATGCAAATGAACCTTTGCACGGTGATGGATGCGGTCATTCCGCTGGAGATGCGGCTGAAGAAGGTGTACGACCAGCCGAAACTGATGTAGCCCACTGCGTCCGCCAAATCGACGTACATGGCGACTCTCAGCAACAGCGGGTTTTCCATGACGCTGAACCCTAACAGCATGAGAACCACTCCGGCGTTGGCCAACGACAGCCCGAGGAATGAGATGTTGGACGTGTCCTTGAATCCGAGCCTGGCGAATATGACGATGTTGATGAGGTTGAAAGCGAGGCCGAAGACCCCGATGATGCCGGACACCACTACGAAGTTGACCAAAGTGATGGCCGGAAGAAGATCATCGGGCACGTAAGACACAAGAAACAATCCACCCTCTTCCGGCTCATCACTCGAGAGCTCTGACTTAAGACTTTGATTGACCATCATGCGCATCGATGAATGATGGAAGCAGACGATCAAATATTTTTTATGGATCTCTACCAGCCGAATCTACACAATGAGTCCAGGTTTATTCATTCTATCACAAGATCAGCAGCGTGTTATTTTGACGTCATGATTAATATTTTTTTCCATTTCAAAATTATACAAATTATTAGGTAAGGGTGTGTTATTAGATGAATTCTACGTTCTTCTTTTTTAGTATCTTCAACGCTCGTGAGTAAACCTGCTATTTATCGCAATTACTGCACTTTCTGTTAGTTAGATGAACCAACGAACAAAGAGTGTAATTACCGAAACTGTAACGAAAGTACATACGCAAGTATGTGATTAATGACCATTCTTTTAGAAAAGAAAATGAACGGTAATTTAAAAAACAACAAGCAGTGAAACGAAATTAAAAGATGGAGCTTTATATTGAATTTTTACGAACCAATGTTAAAGGTAATTATTATCTTTATTTAAATTGTGTGAATCTCTTGTACATCACACGAACTAAAAGCATTTTATAAATAAAACAACAGACAATACTATTGTAGGTGTGTGTATAAATATATATATATATGTTTATATGTTTTTTTTTAGATTTAAATAGATAGATAGATTAGATAGATAGATAGATAGACAGACAGACAGACAGACAGACAGACAGACAGACAGATAGATAGATAGATAGATAGATAGATAGATAGATAGATAGATAGATAGATAGATAGATAGATAGATAGATAGATAGATAGATAGATAGATAGATAGATAGATAGATAGATAGATAGATAGATAGATAGATAGATAGATAGATAGATAGATAGATAGATAGATAGATAGATAGATAGATAGATAGATAGATAGATAGATAGATAGATAGATAGATAGATAGATAGATAGATTAAGAATTGATTGTTCAACTAAATAATTAACTGACTGACTGAATGATTCATTGATTGATTATTTGATTGACTGATTGATTTCGAATGAATCCAGAAAATTTGATGCATTAGAAACAATGTCAAAGATCAAGTTCATACTTCAAACAACCAAATGTTATCTTAGTCTAAACACGTTTAGATATATCCGTACAATAGGACAATAGCTCGTCAAGTCAGATTACACAGACTGAGATTAGCTTAGATTTACAAAAGAAAAAAATAAATAATAGAACGAACATTATACCGCCATTGAAATTCTTTATAGCACAATTAGCACAATTAGCTGCGCCCTTTCAAAAAATACCGCTCAGATGTGTAGTACATAGAACATTACGATGTAGAACACAGAACATTACAAAGACTCTTTCATTACGACTTATAAGCAGCTATAAGTCTCTTGGTAGCATTATTCCTTTCATGTTGTTGGGGCTAACATTTTAAAGACACACACCAAGGCCCGTGTTAACTAAACATTTAATCCTGCAGGCTCGCTGAGATTTCTACTTAACAAAGATCAAAGATGTTTTTTATTTAATCGTGTTTCAAAAGACTTTGTGATATTTAGGTGGTTTCTTGTTAGTCCATGTGAACAGGGCCGGAATTGGCTTTGATAAGGCCCTAAGCTATTTGAGATATGGGGCCCCTTTTTTTTATTTCAAGTCAATATAGTAGTCTATGTCAGTGCCAAAGTATATACGGCCATTGGTCAATCTGACAATTTACTGGGGGCCCCATAGGAAGTGGGGGCCCTAAGCTATAGTGAACCTGGGGTGAAATGAAACCTGTGGTGAACAGAAACCTGGGGTGAACTGAAACCTGTGGTGAACAGAAACCTGGGGTGAACTGAAACCTGTGGTGAACAGAAACCTGGGGTGAACTGAAACCTGTGGTGAACAGAAACCTGGGGTGAACTGAAACCTGTGGTGAACAGAAACCTGGGGTGAACTGAAACCTGTGGTGAACAGAAACCTGGGGTGAACTGAAATCTGTGGTGAACTGAAACCTGGGGTGAACTGAAACCTGGGGTGAACTGAAACCTGTGTGAACTGAAACCTGTGGTGAACAGAAACCTGGGGTGAACTGAAACCTGGGGTGAACTGAAACCTGTGTGAACTGAAACCTGTGGTGAACTGAAACCTGTGGTGAAATGAAACCTGTGGTGAACTGAAAACTGAGGTGAAATGAAATCCGTGGTGAACTGAACATGTGGTGAAATGAAATGTGACCTTTTATAATTGGATTATCCGTAAGGAGTTCAAGGAAATTTTAAAAAAATGACCAATCAAAATGAAGCATAGATGAGTCTTCTTGTGTGACTAGGTAAGGTCCTACCATCTTAACATAAATTTTTTTTTGCGAGTGTGTGTGTGTGTGTGTGGGCGGAGGGGGAGGCGGGGCGGGGGGAATGAGAAACAGTCACAGGAGAAGGTTCAATAAATACACACCATGTAATAATCTATATTCCGTCAACCAGCCACGTAGCGTGAAAATTCTACAGCAGGGGCCAGGCCAATAGCAGGGCCCGTCCCCCCTGCCCCCCCCCGTACGCCACGGGCCTGCCGTCAACAACCACAATGACCTCCATGCTACACTGCCGGCTTCATCATCTGCTGCGTAATTTATACGGTGCGGCTGGTCTACGGGAATTCCCTGTCCATTGCGCACCCGCCGAGGTCAAGTTATCTATACCTATAGCAATATATTTGGCTTCAAGTATTTCGACTAAAAATACAGACGGATGTAATTGAAGTGTAATTAAGGTGGGCATTGATTGTTAGGCCACAAGGGATTTAAACGCTCTATATATATTAACGTAAAGTAGGTCAAGTTCTCACCCTGGGGCCCACGATACCCGAAAAGGGGCCCAAGAAGATTAGCACGTTCTCCTAATGCTGTTATTATTATTTCCAAATCTAATATGCACGTTTGTGTGTAACACTGCAACACGTCTTGTAAACATAGCAAGACTTTTTCTAAGGCATGATAGAATAATAATCAATTATTCATAGGAGAGCACGTTTATATACCTTAAAATAACAAAGGTGTTCTATATTATTTTATCCTTGCATCTGTAGCAGTACATTTTTAATATATATGTCAAATCTATTATTGCAAGTAATATATTTAAAGTTGATTTTTTATCAAGAGTATTTTAGTTTTCTGGTTCACTGGGATTTAAAACATGTATATACCGAATTTGGGCTCATATAAATACTGCCTCAGTGCACTTGTTATCTTGTGTTTTATGGTATCGGCAGTTGCATTAAATGAACATTTTGCAAGGTTTAAAATGCTGTTTTTTTTATACAAAGAATAATTATATTACACAATAGGAATTAAACAGTAAAAATAATACTAGTTACATGACACATTATTAACCTGACTGTATTGCAGAGTAGTTCTAAGTACGCCATTCAAAAATACACATTAAAAGTTTTTTTAGTCTGTGCTTTCTGAGCCTTGAAGGTCTGCAAGTTGTAATCTCTTCAGCACAGTTGACTTTTTTGCATTTGGAAACTCTTTGCGATGCTGTTCAACAATTTGCAGCAAGTACTGCTTTTCCTCCTCTGATTTGGTGAGAGCTGAGTTGAATGATGACGCCAGTGTCATTCCCCGCTCGGCACAGTCTTTGACAACTTTCAAGGAAGAGACCACTGCTGTTGCCATCTGAAAGGATGGACGGAAGAGATAAATCTTCATTATGTAGATTATTTAGACATCCACCTTGCATGGTGATAAGCTCCTTGAACACGAAAACGCACCCCAAAGGGGGGGGGGAGATTCCTCCCAGGAAGATAAGATTGAATCAGAATTTCTTTGTAATCTTTACTTTGCAAATATCTTGAGTTGTCTTTCATTTCGATGATATTTAATGGCTTGAGATTTTGCTCCAGTCGAACATCGTGACTTATATTAAATTCTGCCTGTCTTATTTTTGGCCAAAACGTCTTAAAGCGCTTGAATAGCAGGACATCCGGTCCAGTTGTACTAGCCTCAAATGTCTTATTGAAGACGGCTGTGTTTGTAAACATATCATTGGCCAGTAGGCTCAATTAGGGGAAGTACCTAGCTCAATAAACATTGGCATGTCCACTGGACAGTATACAAGCAAAGCAATAGGTCATGAAAATATTGTACCAACTGCCATACGGCTGTGTTTGTAAACATGCCATTGGCCAGTAGGCTCAATTAGGCGAAGTACTTAGCTCAATAAACAGGAGTTGTGTCAACTTCTATGCCAGTTAAATGAACAACACTTTCCGACCTAGTAGTCATAACTAAATGAATGATATTTATATAGCCGCAACATTTGATCATATAACACTTGATTTTTATAACTAAGCTGAAATGCACTGGTGAAGCTGGCTATTTATATGAAAATCAAAACTTCTAGAGATTTCTAGAATTTCCCGGAACCTTCTCAAGGTTTCCATGTTTTTCTAGAAGCTTCTAGAACCTTTTAGAGATTTCATAGAACCTTCCAGAACCTTCTAGAATTGTACAGATTTTTTTCTAAAACTTTCCAGAGCCTTCTAGCATTTTCTCTGTGCTTTATATATACATACTCACATTTAAAATTCATTCAAAATGATTTAAAACTTCAGTGTCGATGAGGCAGTACTAAATAAAGTCATATATTCATGAAATTTTTTCTGTACTGTTTTGAAGTCAAAGGAAACACAAAAAAAACAAAATGCTCCAAAAAAAAACAAAAAAAAATGACAAAAGGTTATTTTAGGCACCCATATATATATATATATATATATATATATATATATTCTTTCACAGGTTATTCAAGGCGTAACAAGTGCCCATTCTGTCACAGGTTATTACAGGCGTCACAAGTGCCCATTCTGTCACAGATTATTACAGGCGTCACAAGTGCCCATTCTGTCACAGGTTATTAAAGGCGTCACAAGTGTCCATTCTGTCACAGGTTATTACAGGCGTCACAAGTGCCCATTCTGTCACAGGTTATTACAGGCGTCACAAGTGCCCATTCTGTCACAGGTTATTACAGGCGTCACAAGTGTCCATTCTGTCACAGGTTATTACAGGCGTCACAAGTGCCCATTCTGTCACAGGTTATTAAAGGGCCCCGGATTAGCAAAGAATGATAATGACAGCGTTTATTTTTTTTTTCATAGGGGCCCTAAGGTGGGGTTTTGTTTTTGCCCAGGAGCCCCAGAAATGTTAAAAGGATTTATCTGTAATTTTACGTTTATCTTTATGGTACATTTCTTTCAAAATAATGTTACTTCACTTCTACAGTATTATTTATAGAACTCACAGCTGTACATATGGATAGGAAAACTGAAACTCTGTCATGGGCCCCTCTAAAGATCTAAGTGCTGCTCTGACAGAAATTGTTTATAACAGGCCCAACACTTGCGTAAAGCTTAAAATTTAAAAAAAAATGTGTTTTTTTTTTCTTTCCGGACTGTTTGAACGTCAAAACATAACAAACCAAAGTTAAATTTTACTCGCTTTTAATAATTGGCTAGATTTTTTAAAAATATTTTTGGCAGGGATTTATTAACTACAAGCAGACGATCAGTTTTTCATAGAATAAAACCGTTTTAAACTATTGAAATATATATTGTTGTAATTGCCTTTAGACCAGCGCATTAACGCCATTAATCGTTTCAACTCACGTCTATATTTAGAACTCATGTCCAGGAAAATGAAAAACGCCACGGTGGAATTCATGCCGTCGATTGGGTAACACGTGGAAAACAGAGTTATAAATAGATTCTTGTATCGGCCGGTCAGCTTGAACTCTGGGAAAAAAAACATCATGAAAACTAGAACGGCCACCGGCGAAGACAACACGATGAATGACGTAGACAGAGTGATGACCGTTTTGACCAATCGCTTGTCGCGGTTGTTTAATGAGGACGCTGATGACGTGGCGGAGTTCCTCCATTGCGTCTTCTGCAGAAATGACCTAGTTAGAGCGATAGTGAATATAATCACCGTCCCGTACAGAAATATTCGCATTATCAGGTAGCCAAATATTGCGAAATTTTCAAGCTCAACAGAATTCTCCGAACGGACGAGCCCTAAGATGGTTTTATTCAGGGCCGGGTAGTACACGGGGCCCAGAATGGATGCGAGAAATGCCGGGGTGGTCATGGCTATAGGCACGACGAATATTGTGACGGTTGCTACGACCGTGACCTTCTTAGTGACGAATTTTTTCACCTTAAGCGGCATCACGACGCAAAGGAACCTTTCCGCGGTAATGGCGGCGGTCATCCCGCTGGAGATCCGGCTGAAGAAGGTGTACGACCAGCCGAAAGTGATGTGGCCCACGGCGTCCGCCACCTCCACGTAAAGGACAGCTTGAATCAACAGCGGGTTGTACACGACGCTGCTTTCCAACAGCATGAGAACCACTCCTGCGTTGGCCAATGACAGGCCGAGGAATGAGATGTTGGAGGTGTCTTTGAATCCGAGCCTGGCGAAGATGACGATGTTGATGAGGTTGAAAGCGAGGCCGAAGACCCCGATGATGCCGGACACCACAACCGAGTTGACCATTGTTACTACCGGAAGCATATCATCTGCGATGAAGGCGAGAAGGGTTAAGTCCCCTTCATCCGCTTCATCTTCCGTGAGCTCTCCAGCTTCCGAAGTTATGCTAAGATTCGCCATCTTAGTAACCAATGTAAACAAAGCTTACAAGTCTGGATACAAAAACCAACAGATGAATGCAAACCCGAGCTTATGTCCTTTATACAAAGTTATCAACATGATATTGTATAAATTTTTAAAACGAAGTTTTTTTTTGATGTGTATGCTACCATATTTTAATTTATACTTTTAAAAACATGGAATGAATAAAAGAATTGAATATCACATTTAAATAACTGGATTTGTGGCTACTGACAATTGTCAATAATCCACATCATAGACACCGGGTGTTAATTACATGAGCTCAGAAACAAAGGGGGTGCAATTATTGAAACTATGATGGAATTACAGAGCATTGGGGAGGGGGGGGGTAGGGTGGAGTCAAGTTAAACTAGGTCACCGTTGTGAAACAAAGCAAATTAGAGATCAGAGGCCTTAAGACCGCTGTATCGAGTTTCACACAATTAAAGTTGTCAACATAGTCAAGTGTTGGTTTTTTTTTCTAATTGTTTTAATTGTTACCACCGCTATACTTCATTCTCCGCGGATAGTGTTGGGTAGTCAACACGGGGGCAATGTCTTACAGGGGTTAGGTAGGTAGATGACAGTAGACAGACACAGGCAGACAGGTTGGCAGATAGATAGACAGTTAGGCAGGCAGGTTGGCAGGCCGATAGATAGATAGATAGATAGATAGATAGATAGATAGATAGATAGATAGATAGATAGATAGATAGATAGATAGATAGATAGATAGATAGATAGATAGATAGATAGATAGATAGATAGATAGATAGATAGATAGATAGATAGATAGATAGATAGATAGATAGATAGATAGATAGATAGGTAGGTAGGTAGGTAGGTAGGTAGATAGATAGATAGATAGATAGATAGATAGATAGATAGATAGATAGATAGATAGATAGATAGATAGATAGATAGATAGATAGATAGATAGATAGATAGATAGATAGATAGATAGATAGATAGATAGATAGATAGATAGATAGATAGATAGATAGATAGATAGATAAATAGATAGATAGGTGGGTTGGTGGATGTATGGATGGTTTGGTGGATAGATTGGTGGATGGATGGATTGATTGGTGTATAAACGGATGGATCGGTGGCGCTTTAGCAGCCATCCTGATCTTCTTGCTTAAGACACAACCTGCTGTGGGTTCCACCGTGGAGCCTCCATGGTCGTTGCACTATCAGCTATGGTGCGGAGGATGAAACCGTCTCATCAGGGGTTTATAATGATAACATAATTGATACATGGAGAGCCTTGACATCAACATGCCTTGAGAGGTATAAAAATCTCTATAACTTTGTGTGATGAAATACGTGCCATGATTACTTGTGAATCTGTGTCTATAAATACCACAGATAAATATACATCGCAAAGGGGAGAAGAATCAAAAAACATTTTTGGTTTATCGCGAGTTTCTTCCCTTTCAATAATAAACAAGCTGGCAGAATAAAAGACGAACCAATCGCTGATCGAAACTTTTTCCGACACACGTAGAATGAGGTCACACATAAGACTAATCGTCACGTGACCAATGACTAGTTTTATTACCTGTGGCAGCTCGTAAAGTTGTTGTTTTTTCCCGTTATTGATGTATTCGTTGAATGGTACTTGGTGGAACTTAATCCAACATAATCTATGATAATTAAATCTAGGCGTTAGTGATAAGCTTGTTGATGTAAAAAGTTGTTCAGTTAGATTAATTGGAAAACTGACTGATTGGCTGGTACGTTTAATAGATAGACAGATAGATAGATAGATAGATAGATAGATAGATAGATAGATAGATAGATAGATAGATAGATAGATAGATAGATAGATAGATAGATAGATAGATAGATAGATAGATAGATAGATAGATAGACTTACAGTAATAGAGGTGGATAGCTAATATGATTGATTAATTGAAAAAGATTAATCTACTGATTGATTGACTGATTTAATCTCAGAAAATATGATGCACTGGAGGCGTGAAATCGTTCGCTTATACATGGCAGAATTCAATGCACTGTAACAGATGGCATAATTCAATGCACTGTAACAGATGGCAGAATTCAATGCACTGTAACAGATGGCAGAATTCAATGCACTGTAACAGATGGCATAATTCAATGCACTGTAACACATGGCATAATTCAATGCACTGTAACAGATGGCAGAATTCAATGCACTGTAACAGATGGCATAATTCAATGCACTGTAACAGATGGCAGAATTCAATGCACTGTAACACATGGCATAATTCAATGCACTGTAACACATGGTATAATTCAATGCACTGTAACAGATGGCATAATTCAATGTACTGTAACAGATGGCATAATTCAATGCACTGTAACACATGGCATAATTCAATGCACTGTAACACATGGCATAATTCAATGCACTGTAACACATGGCATAATTCAATGCACTATTTCCTATCTCAAAAAACCCAATTCGTTTCTCAGTCTACTTACTCAGTTCTAGAAATAACAGAACAAATATTTCACACCTAATATTAAATTGCCTTTTAGCACCCATTGTGTGAGACAGTCTAGCGGAAGATTCTTTCATTGCGGTTATAAACAACTGGCGGACATGTCAAACATTACAAGTTGATAGTTTATGGATCTGACGTTTTACAATAACAGTATAGACCAGGAGGGGGGAGGGGGAGGAAGACCTTTTTGTGAGTCGCGGACCACATTTGGGTTCGTAGATTTGACCAGAGGGGGGAGGGGGTGGGTGGGGGGGGGGAGGGACCCACAACAGAAGGGTGTTGAATAAGTATAAATTTCTGACAAGCGCTAAAAAAGGTTAAGTGCCGGATGGAGCATTCAGGAGGGCCGGATATGACCCGTCATGCCGTAGTTTTGCCCTTTTGCTTCTGTACACGGGAGCATTGTGTATACCCGTGATGCTAAACCTTTTTTTTTTTCCTGTGGGCCATTATCGTCTGCCAAAAACATTTGGAGGGCCAAAAATATAATTTGTATATATGTATGTATATAATGAGATGTTATTTTTTTTAAAACTTGTGTGGGGGGGGGGCCAAAAATTTTTCATAAAGGGCCAAATTTGGCCCGCGGGCCAGTATTTTAGCATCACTGGTGTATATCAACGTGTAAATGTAGCAGACAAAAAAGCCGTTATTGTGGGCAGGTAAACCGGGGTGGGGTGTGGGTGGGGGTAGTTTTAGGGTATCCGCTGCTGTTGTCTGGGGGGGGGGTAGTTTAGGGTATCCGCTGCTGTTGTCTGGGGTAGTTTAGGGTATCCGCTGCTGTTGTCTGGGGGTAGTTTAGGGTATCCGCTGCTGTTGTTTGGGGGAGGGGTAGTTAAGGGTATCCGCTGCTGTTGTCTGGGGGGGGGTAATTTAGAGTATCCGCTGCTGTTGTCTGGGGGGAGGTAGTTTAGGGTATCCGCTGCTGTTGTCTGGGGGGGGGTAGTTTAGGGTATCCGCTGCTGTTGTCTGGGGGGGTAGTTTAGGGTATCCGCTGCTGTTGTTTGGGGGGTAGTTAAGGGTATCCGCTGCTGTTGTCTGGGGGGGTAATTTAGAGTATCCGCTGCTGTTGTCTGGGGGGAGGTAGTTTAGGGTATCCGCTGCTGTTGTCTGGGGGGTAGTTTAGGGTATCCCCTGCTGTTGTCTGGGGGGGTAGTTTAGGGTATCCGCTGCTGTTGTCTGGGGGGGTAGTTTAGGGTATCCGCTGCTGTTGTCTGGGGGGGTAGTTTAGGGTATCCGCTGCTGTTGTCTGGGGGTAGTTTAGGGTATCCACTGCTGTTGTCTGGGGGTAGTTTAGGGTATCCGCTGCTGTTGTCTGGGGGGTAGTTTAGGGTATCCGCTGCTGTTGTCTGGGGGGGGTAGTTTAGGGTATCCGCTGCTGTTGTCTGGGGGGTAGTTTAGTGTATCCGCTGCTGTTGTCTGGGGGGGTAGTTTAGGGTATCTGCTGCTGTTTTCTGGGGGGTAGTTTAGGGTATCCGCTGCTGTTGTCTGGGGGGGGGTAGTTTTAGGGTATCCGCTGCTGTTGTCTGGGGGGTAGTTTAGGGTATCCGCTGCTGTTGTCTGGGGGGAGGGTAGTTTAGTGTATCCGCTGCTGTTGTCTGGGGGGGTAGTTTAGGGTATCCGCTGCTGTTGTCTGGGGAGGGGTAGTTTAGGGTATCCGCTGCTGTTGTCTGGGGGGGGGGTAGTTTAGGGTATCCGCTGCTGTTGTCTGGGGGGGGGTAGTTTAGGGTATCCGCTGCTGTTGTCTGGGGGTGTAGTTTAGGGTATCCGCTGCTGTTTTCTGGGGGGGTAGTTTAGGGTATCCGCTGCTGTTTTCTGGGGGGGTAGTTTAGGGTATCCGCTGCTGTTGTCTGGGGGGGGGTAGTTTAGGGTATCCGCTGCTGTTGTCTGGGGGGGGTAGTTTAGGGTATCCGCTGCTGTTGTCTGGGGGGGGGGGAACTATTGAACAAGTAACCACGACGCGACGGTTAAACCATGGCTGTGAGTGAATGTTTAAACTGGGGGAAAGAAAGGGGGGATAAACCCAAGCTTTCAGGAACGATGGTTTAGCCAGGGTTGTTGTTGTTTTTTTTTTTTGGGTTGGGGGGGAATTGGTTTTACCAGGGTCGTGTTTCAAAGTGTGGGAGAACGGTTAATCAAGATATTGAAGGTTAAACAAGGGTAGTGGGACAATGTTTAAACAAGGGTTGTGGGTGATGGTTAAACCAGGGTTGCAGAAGAATGCTAAACTTTGGTTGTGGGGGGGGGAGTGGTTAAACCATGGTTGTGGGGCAAACCAGGGGTAGTTCGATGAGAAATATATATTTTGTTTTGTTTTGTTTGTTTGCTTTCTTTTTTTTATCGAACAAAAAAGAGTTACGTGATGGTAAAACAATCATGATTAAATTTTTCAAAACGCAATCAAATAAAAAGGCAAAAGATGATTCGCTGGCGGCCTGGTAGCCTTACCACGACTCAATGATTCACTGCCAGCCTGGTAGCCTTACCACGACTCAATGATTCACTGGCAGTTTCACGATTCACTGGTAGCCTCACTAAGACTCAGCGAAAAGCCACATGTGGCTCTGAAAAGCCACTTTTTGGTTAAACAATAAAACGGCGAATATGTTTGTATTGAATTCTGTACAATCAATTTCTTTGAACCTCTGTCGTCTTTCCCTCTGATTACAAAAAAAAAATGTTGAATCACACATTGTGTACGTAATCAAATTTAGAATATATAACTGAAGTATTTTTCTTCAAGATCTTAGACCGCCATAATAAAGGAATTACTCAGTTGGAAACCCAGACGAAATATAGTTCAAATAAGTATTTCATAATTATCTTACCATTTTTTTTAATTAAATAAATATATTTAATTAATCGAAAGAAAAAAAAATCATAATGTAATCCAACGTGGCACAAGTTCTGTAACAAAAAAAACACTTGTTTCCTCTATGCCAGGAAATCTTATCAAAAGCTGTTGATGTAATAATACCTCGACTTACGGTCGGATTACAGGCGAGGGAAGATAATGAGATAAAATGATAAAAAAAAACCTGGCCGAGTTCGTCAAGAGTTGGTCTGAACGAGTTGCCAAATTGTATTCATATAATTAACAGAGGATTGTTTGAATCAGCAATGACGATTTGTTGTTTTGTATCAATGCAGGGCGTTAATAAGAAGAGCTATGGCATAGGAGTTTTATACCGGTTAAAAGCTGGAATAGACTGAGGTGTGCCGGTTAAAAGCTGTCGTAGAGTGTGATGTACCTGTTTAAGGCTGTTATAATGTGTTTGTTTGTCTAGCAAACTATAATTTATAAACAAGAGACCTTATAATTCAACTTCTAGAAACCATCATTTATTTCAATTCACACTGTGATATAATCCTTGCCCTCTTTTTTTTCGATACTGACCGTAAGTGAACTATCTGGTAATTTGATCAACTCTGATCAGTGCCGTAGAGAGCCTATCTTCCCCCCGGGGCACAATATTATTTTAGTGCCCCCACCCCCCCCACGCCCCATTCGACACACATATGATAATATATGTAAAATATACCTTTTGGCGCCCCTTTGTGAGTAGCGCCGGGGGCACGATGCCCCTTTTGCCCACCTTTCGCTACGCCTCTGAGTTTAGTTGTAGATAACTAATGAACCTTACACAGTTTGCCCATGTAACATTGAACAACATACAGGCATCCGAATCTCGTTTATGTGTAACAGGACTCTTTATGGTTTATCTCTTCCTTCCCACTCTCGTATTTCTTCCTCTTTATATAAATAATGTATCAGTACATCTCTACGTGATGTTTAAATACCTCACGTCACTATACAGAATTCTCCTATAAATACATGTATAGGTCCTAGCAGGACCGTCCTACAGGAAATATTCATTTTTGACACGTTCTTATTGGACATGTGTCTATCTCATATAATTCAATATTAGCTCAGAAACAAAATTTTCTTCAGTACGTATTATATGCTGTATATTTTATGCAGGACAATTGAGTTAGTTAGCTAGTAAGTAGTAAAATAGCTAGTTAGTTAGCTACTTACATCGGTTGGTTGGTTGATTGGTATGTTGTTTGGTAGGTAGGTAGGTAGGAAGGAGAGTATTAGGTAGGTAGGTAAGTATGTAGCAAGGTAGGTAAGTATGTAAGTATGTAGGTAAGTAGATAGATAGGTAGATAGGAGGGTGGGTAGGTAGGTAGCCAGGCAGATAGATAGATAGATAGATAGATAGATAGATAGATAGATAGATAGATAGATAGATAGATAGATAGATAGATAGATAGATAGATAGATAGATAGATAGATAGATAGATAGATAGATAGATAGATAGATAGATAGATAGATAGATAGATAGATAGATAGATAGATAGATAGATAGATAGATAGGTAGGTAGGTAGGTAGGTAGGTAGGTAGGTAGGTAGGTAGATAGATAGATAGATAGATAGATAGATAGATAGATAGATAGATAGATAGATAGATAGATAGATAGATAGATAGATAGATAGATAGATAGATAGATAGATAGATAGATAGATAGATAGATAGATAGATAGATAGATAGATAGATAGATAGATAGATAGATAGATAGATAGATAGATAGATAGATAGATAGATAGATAGATGGGAAGGTAAACAAGTAGGCAGGCAGGCAGATAAACAGATAAGTAGATAGGCAGGCAGATAGGTATATAAGTAGGCATGTAATTAGCTACCTCACTATTGACGTTTCTATGTTTTTATTTTACGTCTTTTCTGGGATTTCATTTTTTTCTAAGATTACATTCAGCGGCCTCCATTAACAAACAGACCATCTGTGGTGACGTAGTATGCTCATTGTCTCGCTGATTGAGTGATGGCCCTTGATTATCTTAGATCGAGCGAGTTGTTGATTCAAGTCATTTCAAATATAACACGGCTAGTGTCAACCAAGTCATTGATTTCAAACATATTGAACACGAAAATCAATAGCCGCGTCCCCCAGTCATCGATTTGTGTGTGTGTGTGTGTGTGTTTGTGTACCTGTGTTGTTGTGCGCTAGTCGAATCGTTCGAGTGTTCTGTTACAATGTGGGTGCACACGCTCGGCGAACTATTTAAAGGGACCACTGATTCGGACCTCAATGAATATCTGAACTTTGATCGGGTCCCAAAGTAAGATCAACTTGAAAAATAAACACGTGATATTATGTTGGGAAGTCAGTCTAACTGGCATTATGGAGATCCTGGGTTTGGATCCAGTTACGAAGAGTATCAGTGTGTGTGTGATAGTGTTAGTGTAATCAAAAGCTTAGTTGGTAGTACTGAATAGATTGATTTGTGTATTGACTAATGAATCAATTGAACTATTGGTGATAGGATTTCCCTAATAATTATTGATTGGTTTAAAACATTGTCAACTAATATATTGATTCCGTGTATTGATTATTTCATTGATCTAGACCAGTGATTCTCAAACCTTTGGCATCTGTGTACCCCCCCCCCAGGTATATTTTCGTACTCCTGTGTTTTCGCTTTAGTCGTACATGTTTACCAAATGAAGGGGTGAGTTCCAAAACCTGCTAAGTACAAAATTTTCAAAAATTGAGTTATCATACTCATTAGCTTATTTCCCTATATTGGCATATATTCTGAGAGTGGTTAATAATTAATATCGCTGATTTAAACGGTATTTAACAGTTTTTGGAATTAACCACTCCCAGAATATATGCCAATATATGGAAATAAGCTAATGAGTATGATAACTCAATTTTTGAAAATTTTGTACTTAGCAGGTTTTGGAACTCACCCCTTCAAATGTTCTCAGCTCGGTGAAGGGTAACCCCCGCCAAACTCTTAGCGTACTCCCTGGGGTACGAGTGCCGCACTTTGAGACTCACTGACCCAGACAAACTGTACTCACGTTCTTCCATTTAGAAAAAATCCAACTGAAAAAATTCCTCTCGTCTTGTCTGACGGCGATGTACCTGGACGGAACTCGGACGAGCTGTTCATGGCAGTTCGGACAACGGTCAGTCTCTTGAGCCAGCTGACCGCCGTGATCAGCGTCCCAGGCTGAGAATCTGACCGGCGGACGGAACAGCCTTTCCTTGGGCTCTGCGCCCGGCGACCTTTTCCTTTCTTCTAATTTGCGCTTCAGTTCGCGGGCATTCTCGCCTGTCAGCCTCCCAGGTCTGAGAACGTTGAAATGTTGAAATGATTCAATGTACTCTGGCTCGTCTTTCATCTTCCACTGGTCCTCACTTCCCTGCGGCCTCGGCCCTGATGGCTCATGGCGCTTGAGGTCTGTCTGAGAACCGTCGATTGCAATACCGTGCGTTGATGCCCCGTCGACCGATACAGTGATATTGGGTATGTCGAGCTGAAAGGAATCTGTGTTTGGTGCAGTTGTACACCTGCTGTCAGGTTCGGACTTTGAGCCGTTCAAGAGCGCATCATGGCTTCTGCTAGGCGGCCTCTCCTGACTCCTGGCTGACGCAGCCCTGCAGCTGGCCGAAGGCTCCAACGCCCCTGCTCGGGTGATTATCCTCCGAATCCCCTCAGAGTTCCTTCGCCTGTTCAACATCGTCAAGTGACCATCCAGCCTCGAGTCAGGCGTGGTCCTGCACCGGACATCGCCCCCATCTATCTCCGCCACTGTTACGTTGGTAAATACATCAGGGGCGTAGGTTGTTACGTGAGCGACGAAACTCGGGTCAGTTCTGGCCCTGCGCAAAACACCGTCTTGCAAACTACCAGCTTTATCCCCGAAAGCCCCCGTAACGTTCGTAGGTTTGTCCGGGGCGTAGGTCGGGGTATTGTTATGTGCAAAATCGTGACGCGTAAGACCCACGTTATCGGAGCGCCGCCTTCTGCTTTCAAAATTTACAAACGGAGTCTGAGGCCTGGGGAGAAGCTCCGTCTTAGAGCCATCCAAGTTGTTAAGTACGATCGCTCGTCGCCGATTGGCTGTCACCAAAGAAGATAGATCACTCGCCTTCGCTTCTTGACGTCTGCGAAGCACATCTATAATAACCTTTTCCTGGGGACTTGACCCATTTGTCTCTTTAGGGCGTGACACAAACTTATTCTCGTTGAAATGAAAAAGGGTTGGTCTGGTGGCGCCCTCTGCTTCGGATGAGAGGTCAAGGTCAAGCCTCGGGATCTGACCTTGGGATGGCTTAAGGTATTCGCCGCCATCTTGGGAGGCCGACGCCCTGCTGTTGGCGACGGACGGCGTGAAGGGGCGCACGATGACGTCTTCCATGCCATTCACGGCTGTGACGTAGGAGTCACGTGACGTCGAGCTGAGGCCACGCCTACCATAGGAAAACATTTGTCCGCTGTGTTGCAAATGCGCACCACTTTCATAAAATCCTCGCTGAGGAGAATAGTGAATCAACATCAATAGATAAACAAATGAATGTTTACATTTCGAGTGTGTGTTAGGGGGGGTAGAGACGAAATGAGAAAATCTAAATCCCCTGGCAAACTCTGACAACCAGTACCCCAACGTTTTACTTTCCTTAAAAATGTAAGAGCCCAGCTTTTTTTTTTGCAAAAAACAAAATATGTATATATATATATATATATATATATATATATATATATATATATATATATATATATAAATTCTAAAGCGACGGGGCCTCCATGTATTAGGTCACTGACATGTTTACGGGCCGCCTCCACCTTGTGAAGGCTCCTTTAGGGAGCTATTACGACAGCTAAAACAATATGAACGTGGCCCTTGGTCATGTGTGGCCCATTGATAATCGGCCCTGGATGAGATTTTTAATCTAACCTCCCAGCACATCAGGGTAAATGTAGGCAGGGGCGCCTAGAGCCAACAAGGGCCCCCAGGGCAGGACATCATTGCGGGCCCCTTAATAAACAATGAGTCGTGAAAAAAAAACTGACATTGTCGGGGCGACCGGGCCCCCTGGCAATGACCCTCCCTGACCCCCCCCTCTCGGCGTGCCTGAAGGTAGGTGAGCCGTGGCTATCTACTGTGTCGCCCTATGAAAATCAAAACAAACGAACGAACAAACTTCTCAGTCGCTGTTGGGATCAAACTTCTCAGTCGCTGTTGGGATCAAACTTCTCAGTCGCTGTTGGGATCAAACTTCTCAGTCTCTGTTGGGATCAAACTTCTCAGTCTCTGTTGGGATCAAATGTTTCAGTCACTGTTGGGGTCGTCTTCTCAGTCGCTGTTGGGATCAAACTTCTCAGTCGCTGTTGGGATCAAACTTCTCAGTCGCTGTTGGGATCAAACTTCTCAGTCGCTGTTGGGATCAAACTTCTCAGTCGCTGTTGGGATCAAACTTCTCAGTCGCTGTTGGGATCAAACTTCTCAGTCGCTGTTGGGATCAAACTTCTCAGTCGCTGTTAGGATCAAACTTCTCAGTCTCTGTTGGGATCAAACTTCTCAGTCGCTTTTGGGATCAAATGTTTCAGTCACTGTTGGGGTCGTCTTCTCAGTCACTGTTGGGATCAAACTTCTCAGTCGCTGTTGGGATCAAACTTCTCAGTCTCTGTTGGGATCAAATTTCTCAGTCGCTGTTGGGATCAAATTTCTCAGTCGCTGTTGGGGGTCTACGCCACAGTTACAGGTTGCGTCAGTTCATTTGTGTGTGTGTATGTGTGTGCGCTTATAATGTGGGTGTTTGTCTTTGCGCATCGGTGTGTATCTAGCCGTCTGTCTTGGTGTGTGTCTAGATGTTTGTGTGTGTCTGTGTCTGTGTGTGTGTGTAGATGTGTGTGTGTGTAGATGTGTGCGTAGTTGTGTGTGTATAGATGTGTGTATGTGTCTGTGTGTGTAGATGTTTAGCTAAAAAAACAAAACAAAAAACTGCTATCGTCACTGAACCGTGCCAATAAACACTAAAATGCTCCAGTTACCTCTAATTCTTAGCAGTTCCGGAAATTTCCTATTTTTGTGTCTCTCCAAACAATCGTAACTAAGTTAACCTATCGATCCTCCCTTGCCCCCCCCCCCCCCCCGCTTCCTTTTTTTTTAAACTCAAAAGAAAAAAATTAGCGGGTTCTCAACCTATGACCTATAGCAGGGGTCGGCAACCTTCGGCTCGCGGGCCGCATGCGGTTCTTTCGATGTCAAGTTGCGGCTCTTTCGATGTCCAATTGCGGCCTAATCAAGTACCGTAATATTGGAAAAAACAATTTTAGTGGCTCTTTAAAACCTGAGAAAATTGTAAGTTATAACTATTGGCTCTTTCGTCTCAAAATGTTGTCGACCCCCTGACCTATACTGATGTTGGCTAGATGGAGCTCACGGTAAGTTTGGATGGGTGGGGGAGACCTTACTTAATTAGTCACTTTTTTTTTTTACTTCACAGATAAATCTGGCTATCTTAATAATGGCGTGACTCTTTGAAGGATTTTAATACACTGCTATACACTGCTATATACTTCTATACTCACTCAACACTGTTGTATACTTCTATACACCACTCTACACTGCTATATACTTCTATACTCACTCAACACTGTTCTATACTTCTATACACCACTCTACACTGCTATATACTTCTATATACTGCCATATACTGCCATATACTTATATACCCACTCTACACTGCTATATAATTCTATATACTGCCATATACTGCTATATACTTATATACCCACTCTACACTGCATTATACTTCTATACTCACTCAACACTGTTCTATACTTCCATACACCACTCTACACTGCTATATACTTCTATATACTGCCATATACTGCCATATACTTATATACCCACTCTACACTGCTATATAATTCTATATACTGCCATATACTGCTATATACTTATATACCCACTCTACACTGCATTATACTTCTATACCCACTCTACACCGCTGTATACTGCTATACACCACTCTACACTGCTATATACTGCTATACACCTTTCTTCACCACTATATACTGCTATACACCTTTCTACACCACTATATACTGCTATACACCACTCTACACTGCTATATACTGCTATACACCTTTCTACACTGCTATATACTGCTATACACCACTCTACACTGCTATATACTGCTATACACCTTTCTACACCACTATATACTGCTATACACCACTCTACACCGCTATATACTGCTATACACCATTCTACACTGCTGTATACTGATATACACCATTCTACACTGCTGTTTACTGATATACACTACTTTTGTTGTTTATTTTTGTTAAGAATTAAATGCAATATATGTATACATGTGACCGACCAATCTCCAAATTAAATCTACATCAGCGTTATTTATTTATTTATTTATTCTTATTGTTTTTTTTCTATTTACGTTTTGACTGATGACGTTGTTACATCTAATTGTGTACCACTTGACACATTTACCGCATACTGACCCGGGGTGGGGGTAGGGGGGTAGTTTTCAAACACAGCCCTTCCAAATATAAGTCTTTTAATAGCAGATCTCTGTCCCTACATGATGGGGGGGGGGTGGAGCTATACAAGGGCGTCACACAGTGAAATGTGTTTGGACTGAACCCTGTTCCTTGCGGCGATCCGGAGTTGGGCCCTGAAATCCCTGGGCCCATGGGAATCTAGTTAAGGGCTGTAAGACATTTTAAAAGTGCCCAATCAAAGTTGAAATGTTGAACAGACAGACAGACAGCACAGAGATGTGCGACTGTCGACCCGAAGATGCGGGGTTTGAATCCAAACTTAAAGAGTAATGGCGGCTGGGCATAGTGCTAATATCTTCCTGTGTCTCCCGTGGCGCCTCCATAACCGCTGCACCCTCGGCTATGGTATGGATGAAAGATGGGCGCTGTCTAGAAACTGTTCATTGAGCTAAATACGAAATGAATGGTCTAAACCAGGTCTATACTTTGTCTTGTTAGCTACTTGTGTATGTGTTACATGACATTAGCTACTAGTTTATGTTTTACACGACATTTTGCTACACAAGTAGGTGTTACATGACATTAGCTACACATGTATGTGTTACATGACATTCGCTATACTTGTATGTGTTACATGACATTCGCTACACAAGCATGTGTTACATGACATTCGTTACACATGTATGTGTTACATGACATTCGCTACACTTGTATGTGTTACATGACATTCGCTACACTTGTATGTGTTACATGACATTCGCTACACTTGTATGTGTTATTTGACATTCGCTACACTTGTATGTGTTACATGACATTCGCTACACATGTAGGTGTTACATGACATTCGCTTTAAGAGCAGTGGATATTTCCTGTTCTTCAATCAAGCTAATGAGTTTGCTTGTCGTAAAATAAACTAAAAACTTGTAGTTTGGCAGACAGGAGAACTAGCCTCTACACCACTAAAATAGCTGTATTAAATAGGAGTTATGGCCAGATTTCGTTACTTTTGTAACTTACATTAAAATATAAAAGTTGGCCATCTTTTTTTTTTCAAGCAGAAAAAAAAATGGAAACTTTCTAGCCTACAGTGTGAAAGGTTAGCGCGCTAACCACTCCACCTAAAGTATGCTAGTTTTATTATTCCTTTCTTTTTTTTCTAATTTCAACGTTTAATCTAAGGATTTTTAAAAGACACATTAAAAAAAATTAATCACTCACCTGAATGCAGGATGCTAAATCTCTGACAAATGCTAATAGAACAATAACAAAATCCGAGGAATGCATGAATGCAATAACAAATGAATTAAATGACAGGAACAGAGGCCAAGTCCGTGTCTGTACTTTAACTTGTGATTAACACAAACTGTGACAGGCAGGATCGGCGCGGACTGTCAATACAATTAATTTCTGTATAAATCTTGGGGGATGGGTGGTGGGTAGAGGGGGTGGGGGGAAGGTCTCTCAGACAATGGGAAGAAGGGGGAGGTGGGATAGACACAAAACGTTCAACTGGCGCTGTTAACAATTTTTTTTTTTTAGTTTTATAGTGTGGCGGAACACGTTACATGTAATGTGCCGACTCAACCACTTCGTCCCTCCCTCCCCCCTCCCCACCACCCTTCCTTCACCACCCTCCCCCCACACCCACACACCCCCAACTCGCCTTCCCCCAGGAAACAATGACATTGCCATCAGACGGAAGGTTCTTTATTAAGGGGACATAACAACCAATGGCTAACACTATTACCCGACGCATTAACCTCCCCTTAGATCACCCCCCCCCCCGGTGTTTATTTACCTGTTGTACCGGATCTTTTTGGGTGATTTTTTTTTTATTTTTATTCTTTTATTTTTTGATTCGATTCATTGAATCGCTCCGTCGCCATTGTGTTAAGGGTTGATCGAATCAGTTGGCAGGATGGTTGAGTTCACTGGTTCAAGTCCAAGTTAGATCTTGGGGGGGGGGGGGAAGCTTAAAGTGGGGCTGAGGGGGCGGGGGTAGCAGCAGCCCCGTAGCCAAGGGTGGGGGGGGGTTACTGGGGGGCGTTCCTCCCCCTCTCCGCTAGGTGTGGAGTGCCCCCCCCCCCGCTTAAAAAAAATAAAAAGAGGAAAAAATAAAGAAAAAGTAAAGGTGCCCCCTTGCTGGGTATTGGTGGCCCCCTGCTTACTTTGACCTGGCTACGGGCCTGGGTAGCTTTCGTTGAAAGTTACATTCCCCGTTGTGCCGACGTAATCCATTTAACTCCCGGATGTTGTAGACGGAGGAGAAGTTAACAGCAGGCGCACTCAGCGCGGGCCAGGGGCCACAACTTGTTGGGGACCCCAGAAAGCCCAAATTAGAACGGAGTGTATACCCTTTGTCAGCCTTTCCTTTAAAGGGGGGCCCAATATTTTCTATCTCACCCTGGGCCCTATCTGACATTACACAAAGTCTAGTTGTAGAGATATTTTTAAAAATAAAGTCACTGTAAAACTGTAACATTAATATTGAAAGGTTCCAAAGTGGTGCCAAAGTGTTACATGACATTAGCTACTAGTTTGTACTTTACAAAACATTTGCTACTTATGTATGTGTTACATGACATAAGCTGCTTATGTATGTGTTACATAATATTAGCTACTTGTGTATGTGTTACATAGTGTCCGCTTCTCATGTAGGTGTTACATGACATTAGCTAAATATATATGTTACATGTCATTAACTACTTATATATGTGTTACACGACATTAGCTAAATATATATGTGTTACATGTCATTAGCTACTTATATATGTGTTACATGTCATTAGCTACTTATATATGTGTTACATGTCAGTAGCTACTTAAATATGTGCTACATGACATTGGCTACTTATACATGTGTTATGTGACATTAGCCACTTATATATGTGTTACATGACATTGGTTACATATATATGTGCTACATGACATTAGCTACTTATATATGTGTTACATGTCATTAGCTACTTATATATGTGCTACATGACATTAGCTACTTATACATGTGTTACGTGACATTAGCTACTTGTATATGCGTTACATGACATTAGTATTGAATAGGGCTTCTCTAAGGAACTATTTTATTATTTATGTAGTTTGACAAATCTATTTTAAGCTACACCGGGAATTTAAAAAAAAGGAAAGAAATTATTGAGATGCGTATAACTGAAATTGCGAGCTGCCTCTTTTTTAGAGCATTTTCGAAAAAAAATGCTCTATTGTCCCCGTTTTGTCTGTCTGTCTGTCCGTCCATCATCACACTAGATCTCAACAACCATAAGTCCTAGACCCATGATGTATATATCATTTTGTAGGTCTTGGCCTGCCAAGAAATGACTTTTTTCCATTTCGCGATCTGACCTCTGAGGGCCGTAAAAGGGGGCTTAGTACCGTTTTTTACTATATAAGCTATATTAATAAAGGAGCGCCCATTCTCAGCAACTATAAGTCCTAGACCCATGATGTATATATCATTTTGTAGGTCTTGGCCTACCATGTGTACATCAAAAGTTCATTTTGCGACAGGACCTCTGAGGGCCGGGCTTCAGGGCTCCTAAAGGGCTTATATATTATATATACACCTTGTACGTTCAATAACCCATTCATTTGGTGCGAAATACTGCAGCACGTAGTTTCACAAGGATTTATTAAGAAACTCATCAAATGAAATAGTAAGCTTGTGTTCTGAGTTTAATTGAAAGTATCAGAGCTATGCAACAATTGACGGAGTTTTCGGACGATTAAATGACTATAATTTCGAATGTTTTCAATTATGAGTCCTATTTCAGTAACCACAAACCACTTGTAGTTAGATTTAAGAGAAGATAATTTTTTTTCAAATATAAAGAAACGTCTTTATAATTTTTTTTTACAGATATATGCATTACACAATTGAATTTATAAACATTCCCAAAATTTACAAATATTTACTGAAAGCTAACAAACGTACTGATACATAACATGAAAATGCGCTAACACGTCCTGTGTCCAGAATGGAACAGGCTTAATTGCTTGTTTATCTTTTTAGAGCATTTTCGAAAAAAAAATGCTCTATTGTCCCCGTTTTGTCCGTCCATCATCACCCTAGATCTCAACAACCATAAGTAATAGACCCATGATGTATATATCATTTTGTAGGTCTTGGCCTGCCAAGAAATGACTTTTTTCCATTTCGCGATCTGACCTCTGAGGGCCGTAAAAGGGGGCTTAGTACCGTTTTTTACTATATAAGCTATATTAATAAAGGAGCGCCCATTCTCAGCAACTATAAGTCCTAGACCCATGATGTATATATCATTTTGTAGGTCTTGGCCTACCATGTGTACATCAAAAGTTCCTTTCGCGACAGGACCTCTGAGGGCCGGGCTTCAGGGCTCCTAAGGGGCTTATATATTATATATACACCTTGTACGTTCAATAACCCATTCATTTGGTGCGAAATACTGCAGCACGTAGTTTCACAAGGATTTATTAAGAAACTCATCAAATGAAATAGTAAGCTTGTGTTCTGAGTTTAATTGAAAGTATCAGAGCTATGCAACAATTGACGGAGTTTTCGGACGATTAAATGACTATAATTTCAAATGTTTTCAATTATGAGTCCTATTTCAGTAACCACAAACCACTTGTAGTTAGATTTAAGAGAAGATAATTTTGTTTTCAAATATAAGAAAACGTCTTTTTAATATATTTTTTCAGATATATGTATTACACAATTGAATTTATAAACATTTACGAAATTTACAAATATTTACTGAAAGATAGCATACGTACTGATACATAATACGAAAATGCTCTAACACGTCCTGTGTCCAGAATGGAACAGGCTTAATTGCTTGTTATTTAAATCCAGTTCGATTTGAGTCACTGTAAACTACTTTTTGCTCAATTTGAGTCATCTTAACAGTATTCAGGGCCCCCTGGTCCAATTGGGGGGGGGGGGTCGTGGTAGATGCTCATAGAATGAAATACTTGGGCCATCTCTGGTGAATACATGAAATACTTGGGCCATCTCTGGTGAATACATGAAATACTTGGGCCATCTCTGGTGAATACATGAAATACATGGGCCGTCTCTGGTGAATACATGAAATACTTGGGCCATTTCTGGTGAATACATGAAATACTTGGGCCATCTGTGGTGAATACGTGAAATACTTGGGCCATCTGTGGTGAATACATGAAATACTTGGGCCATCTGTGGTGAATACATGAAATACGTGAAATACTTGGGTCATCTCTGGTGAATACATGAAATACTTGGGCCATCTCTGGTGAATACGTGAAATACTTGGGCCATCTGTGGTGAATACATGAAATACTTGGGCCATCTCTGGTGAATACGTGAAATACTTGGGTCATCTCTGGTGAATACATGAAATACTTGGGCGATCTCTGGTGAATACATGAAATACTCGGGCCATCTCTGGTGAATACATGTTCTTTGTCAATAGCAATTATCGCCGCCAAAAGGGACGTTACCTTGACTTACTTTGTAGCATCGTTTTGTGTAGTTTACCTCCCTTAGAGAGCTATTTTTACACATAGTGGGCGACGCCTATTGTTTTTTTTTCAGCTCTTTCCCTCCTGCAATTCTGAAAAAAAGACACGTCGCTCAACGCCTGTATGACCAGATACGCATTCCTAATGGTCAGTTGAGTATGACCAGATACATGTCCCTGGTGGTCAGCTCTGTATGACCAGAGATTCGTATAGGATATACGAACAATGTGACTGCTCAGGGCCAACGTTTAGCGTGCAAGGGGGCCCAGTCAGGTATACATTCCAATCAAATGTGATATTAATAAGGTACCGTCAATGTCATTGTTTAGGGCCCCCAACATCTATTTATGTCTCTGCCAAAGGGACCCCCATATGCATAAGAGTTGGATATGCTCTCTGATGCAGTGGCGTAAACTGGTTAGGGCGTTCACAGCTTTAGTTGCATTCTTCGGCACAGGTTATGGGCACAATCCGCTAGAAGTAGAACTAGTCCTGCCACTACTCGGAGGTCCTGCAGTCGTTAGTCTAGTCTCAAGAGTGAATTGGTCGTTAGTCTAGTCTCAAGAGTGAATTGGTCGTTAGTCTATTCTCAAGAGTGAATTGGTCGTTAGTCTAGTCTCAAGAGTGAATTGGTCGTTAGTCTAGTCTCAAGAGTGAATTGGTCGTTAGTCTAGTCTCAAGAGTGAACTGGTCGTTAGTCTAGCCTCAAGAGTGAATTGGTCGTTAGTCTAGCCTCAAGATTGAATTGGTCCTTAGTCTAGCCTCAAGATTGAATTGGTCATTAGCCTAGTCTTAAGATTGAATTGGTCGTTAGTCTAGTCTCAAGAGTGAATTGGTCGTTAGTCTAGTCTCAAGAGTGAATTGGTCGTTATTCTATTCTCAAGATTGAAGTGGTCGTTAGTCTAGTCTTAAGATTGAATTGGTCGTTAGTCTATTCTCAAGATTGAATTGGTCGTTAGTCTAGTCTCAAGATTGAATTGGTCGTTAGTCTAGCCTCAAGATTGAATTGGTCGTTAGTCTAGTCTCAATGGTGAATTCGTTTCGCTATATTAGTTTGTGGACTGAGGCTGTTACAAACAGACAGCAAACAAAACTCTTGAGTCGAGGCTTGATTCTCTGCTACTATTCATTGATTTATGCCAATAATCTATTGACAACGTGTGATTGATTTATTGATTGTATTAACTACGTGTGATTGATTTTTTTTATTGGATTAACTGAATGATTAAACCGGTGATAAAAATGAATTCTGTTTTGATTAAATTCCAGTTGTATCAGTTGCACATCTAAAAAAAAAAAGACATAATAATCAGAAAGAAAAACAAATTTTGTGCATTATTTCTTTATTTTGTTTTTAATAGTAAACTTGACAGAATGATTCATTCCAGACGTATTTTGGTTTTCCAAACTGGGACAGCAATAAAAGTGTAAACCAAAAAAATATTGGAATTTTTGTTTTTAATGTCTTGCTTTTTTTTTCGTTTCATGTTGTTTTCCCTGTAGAAATGTTGAATAGAATGTTGGCTTTCAGACGAATGTCAGAGATGGGGGGGGGGGTCGTAAATTCAGAGATGGTGTCATCTTGAAATTCTGCGTTGTCTTCCTTGTCATCATCAGTGTCATCCTTCTAAGTTGTCAACGTTCCCGCCCTAAACTGGGGGGAACGCATACGATAACTATCTCCGGCAGCATCTAGAAAAATAGAGTTAGATGTGTTTTATATTAGAGGGGAAAAGCGGTTGGGGGCGGTGGGGGGCTGGCGAGGGGAGGGGGGAGCAAATCACTGCACGCGGGCAGCAGGTTGGCTAGGTCCGGCTATGTGGATAGGAATAAAAAGGTGTGTGTGTGTGTGTCTACGTGTGTGTGTATGTGCAGGCGTTTGTGTCTGTGTGTGCGTACATGCGTTTGTGTCTGTGTGTGCGTACATGCGTTTGTGTCTGTGTGTGCGTACATGCGTTTGTGTCTGTGTGTGTGTACATGCGTTTGTGTCTGTGTGTGCGTACATGCGTTTGTGTCTGTGTGTGCGTACATGCGTTTGTGTCTGTGTGTGCGTACATGCATTTGTGTCTGTGTGTGTACACATTTGTACGCATACAGAGCCTTTCTTACAGACAGACTAAATTTGCGACCAATTACACGCCCTAAGTTTAACCAAGTGCGTAAATCATGGCACCCTGGGGACAAAATGCCGAAGGACCCCCCCCCCCCATAGTAACCCCACCCCTATTCCCTACCCCCACACCCAGAATCATATATTTAAGTTGTTACTTTTTTCGACTCTAAGTTTGGTTTAATTTATGCCTAGGTTTTTACATTCAGTGTGTTTTACCTCTACAGCTTGGTCGGAGACTTTACGTCTCATCACTCACGTATGTTATCACCAAATATCCATAAACATGCCTAAAGCATACTTCATCAGCACGAATATGTTATGATATAATATGTTTTATCTTCTTTAATATAATAATAAATGTCATATTTCACTGGGATTTGAACTCACAGTGGGCCCCTTGAACCCTGGTGCCCTAGGCGGTCCCCTGTCGGCCTTAAGAGCTCATCTATTTTCTTTCAGACATGTTTTAACCTATTTAACGTTCGTTCAGACAGGCTGTAATATATTTAATTTTTCCCCCAACAGATAATTAAAGAAACAAGCGAATTAAAAAAAAAAAACTAAATTAAAAAAACAACCAAATTAAATATAAAATCCTAACTCACCTTAAAAAACTGGCTAACGTCTGCTGGATGACCTAACAATGAAAACTGGATATAAAAGATCGTACGTGGCGGTGAGTCTTCTGATAAAACCAACCAGAAAACGCTCTTTTATATATAGCCAGATAAATTCCACAAGGTAAATTAGGCTATTTCCAGGAATGATAATTAAGGTAGGATCAGTCTATCCATAGCTCGTCCCAGTGTTAAAATGTTTCTTTAAAAAAACTGTGATATGTAATGCAGTTAATTAGAGCAGTTATTATTGTGTGTATGGCTTTGTTTACAGTCGAACGTATGAATGCTTGCTGAAGTTATTTGATAGATATTTATAAATTTAGGTCAGTGTAAGGTCAGGGTTCAAAAGCAAACAACGACTGTGATGGGGTCATCTTGTAATTATTTATAGATCACAATTTTAATTGAGTCCGGTCCGAAACATTATTTTGTTTATAAATATTTGAACAACATTCTTTTTGGCCGATATAAGATTAATTTTTTTTAATGGTATTTTTTAAGAAATTTTAAAGTTAGGCCTATTATTAGCACAAAGTACAAAACAATCTATAAAAATACAATATAGCACGTAATTATAATAAACACATTTCAAAAAATATTTGTGCAAAACGCTGTATTATATAGTACGTCTATAAAATTAATTTGAAAGTGTTGTGCTGAATGGGGAAAACCCTCCAGTTCATAGCAAAATATAGTAACATGTGTTGTTATAAATAGAAAAACAAAATAGACAAAGTTAAGAAATTAGTGAGTCAATATGGCTGACTTCTACGGATGTTTGGTTGTCAGTGCCGAACCTAGGGATTTCGGGACCCGTGGGAGATATGGCCTCTTTGGGGGCCCCTGCATTATTTAATTCGACATTATGCCATGAGTTAATGGCCTTAATACTTAATATAAAAAAAATTGCTGCCCCCCCCCCCACCTTAAGCTGAGAAAGATTGGGTTGTCAACTAGTGACTGTTAAATCAATGGAGTGTGACCGGTGTGCCCAGTGGCGTATGGCCGTGATTCACTGAGGAGAGGTGCTATGGCTTGGAACATTCGGAACATCAACAGAGCCCGAGGGGGGGAAAAAACCCGGCACAAACCAAGGCTCGAACTCGAAACCTTAACAGCAGTGCTCGAGCGCTCTATCGCTTTACCATTCTTTCTCTCTGGATAGTTTAAAAGGTATGAATGTATAATCTACAGGCATGAAGGGAGAATATGGAGTAAAAGGAGAAAAATTAACGATAAGTTTGACATTTAGCCAGTTTTATTAGATAAGTATGATAATATTTAGCCAGTTTTATTAGATAAATATGACATTTAGCCAGTTTTATTATATATGTTTGTTAATGTATGACATTTAGCTAGTTTTATTAGATAAGTACGACATTTAGCCAGTTTTATTAGATAAGTACGACGTTTTCAAATGTCAGGATACTGTGGGTGGGAGAGAACGGTGTGAGGTCAGTCAGCGTGTTTCAGTGGGATTGCGTGGGTTTGATCGGGAAAGGTCAGATGGTCAAGACGAGGCTATTGAGTGAATGGAAGGGGGTGACCGGTGTGACCAGTGGGGTGTGCCTGTATTTGTTTGAAGAGATCAGTGGACGAGGTGTGGAAGAGGAGATTATAAGTGAATAGAGAAAAGGGGGTGGGGAGAGGTAATGAGGACAGCCGAGGTTGATGATTTGGGGCCGTTATGTAGGGGTGGGGGGGGGGGCGCAGAGTTGCATGAGAGTTTTACCGTATTTAATGACCATTGGTTATCATTTATATTAGATGCAAACATTTGTTAATATTTCAACAAAGGACCTCTGTGTATACATCAATAGAGTATAATAATGGGTACAGGTAAAGCTCGGAATCATCTCATTATTATACCTAATGAGACACAATCTTCATTTCGTTGTACAGAAGTGTTGTCAACATAAAGATCTTTTACTTCTTCAGTTTTACGAAATGTTTTATCAAGTGTTAGTCTAATAGTCTAGCTTCACAGAGTAAGTTGAACTGTGTGGCTCCTCAGAGTCGGTATAACTGTGTGGCTCAACAAAGTAAGTCTCACTGTGTGGCTCCACATAGTACGTCTAACTGTGTGGCTCCTCAGAGTCGGTATAACTGTGTGGCTGCACAAAGTAAGTCTAACTGTGTGGCTGCACAAAGTAAGTCTAACTGTGTGGCTGCACAAAGTAAGTCTAACTGTGTGGCTCCACATAGTAAGTCTAACTGTGTGACTCCTCAGAGTCGGTATAACTGTGTGGCTCCTCAAAGTAAGTCTAACTGTGTGGCTTCACAAAGTAAGTCTAACTGTGTGACTCCTCAGAGTCGGTATAACTGTGTGGCTCCTCAAAGTAAGTCTAACTGTGTGGCTCCTCAGAGTCTGTATAACTGTGTGGCTGCACAAAGTAAGTCCAACTGTGTGGCTCCTCCTAGTAACTGTGTGGTTCTTATCTATTTGTGTGTTGATTTTTAATTCTTAAGAGTGTTAAGTTTAAGACGCGTGCCTGTTATTAACATCCCTGGTTTAAATTATGGGATGTAGCCGTTTAAACATATTAAGCCGCTTGATTTCTCATATCTGTTTAGTTTAACCATTATTTTAACAGGTTGGTAGACAATTAGATTTATGGAATGAATGGTTTCATTATTTTAAGACGTAATGGTAATGAATTAACTACTAATTAACGTAATGGTGATGAATTAACTACTTTTTGACGTAGTGGTAATGACTTAACTACTTTTTGACGTATTGGTAATGAATTAACTACTTATTGACGTAGTGGTAATGAATTAACTACTTATTGACGTAATGGTGATGAATTAACTACTTTTTGACGTAGTGGTAATGACTTAACTACTTTTTGACGTAGTTGTAATGACTTAACTACTTTTTGACGAAGTGGTAATGAATTAACTACTTATTGACGTAGTGGTAATGAATTAACTACTTATTGACGTAGTGGTAATGAATTAACTACTTTTTGACGTAATGGTAATGAATTAAATTCTTATTGACGTAGTGGTAATGAATTAACTACTTTTTGACGTAGTGGTAATGAATTAACTACTTATTGACGTAATGGTAATGAATTAACTACTTTTTGACGTAGTGGTAATGAATTAACTACTTTTTGACGTAGTGGTAATGAATTAACTACTTATTGACGTAATGGTGATGAATTAACTACTTTTTGACGTAGTGATAATGACTTAACTACTTTTTGACGAAGTGGTAATGAATTAACTACTTATTGACGTAGTGGTAATGAATTAACTACTTATTGACGTAGTGGTAATGAATTAACTACTTTTTGACGTAGTGGTAATGAATAAACTACTTTTTGACGTAATGGTAATGAATTAACTACTTTTTGACGAAGTGGTAATGAATTAACTACTTATTGACGAAGTGGTAATGAATTAACTACTTTTTGACGTAATGGTAATGAATTAACTACTTTTTGACGTAGTGGTAATGAATTAACTACTTTTTGACGTAGTGGTAATGAATTAACTACTTTTTAAACTTCATCAATTTTTCTTTGTGTACATTTGTTTTTAAATCAAAAGTTTACAAAATGTAAAAGAAACATGAAAACAATAGTCTGTTGTAAATATGTGGACATAGTGAATTTATTTCGTTGCACATTGTGACATAAAACTCGTGAGAGTGATTTTGACATCTAACTCATCAGAATTATTTATTCAGTGAGTCATTTTTTTTATATTTTTTTACACATAAATATTTTCCATGCCGAAGCTTTAATAAAGTACATTTGATTATTTTCCGTTGTAATGAAATAAATAAATAAATAGAAGGTGGAGTATTTTCACAAAGGGCTAAGACGTCTGTCTACTTTTGGCTTTCTCATCTCTTCTCCAATACACTCCTCCTCACTACTGTATTTAGGAACAATTATTGTATCTGGGATTGGTATGATTGGAGACATCTGAAAGAAAGCAATAATTGGATACACATTAGATAAATAAATAAAAACAAGCAATTTAAGTCTTTTCCGTTTCGGACAAAGGACATTTTAGAGCATTTTCGCCGGACGAAATCCGTATTTTTTTTTCCGGGTTACAGCCATAAATATTGCTCCACGCGCATGAATTTCGATAAATTTAGAGAGGAAAGGAATCATGTTGAATAACTATTAAAAAAATGAATAATTATTACGCCCCTTTGATTAGCTTTTATTATTTATATTTAAAATATAAGCAAAAACGGTATATAAGAAACTCTTATATTTTGGCTCTGAGAGGTCAGATTGCGAAATGGACTTTTGATGTACACTTGGCAGGCCAAGACCTACAAAATGATATATACATCATGGGTCTAGGACTTATGGTTGCTGAGATATAGGGCGCTCCATTGTTAATATAGCTTATATAGTAAAAAACGGTACTTTATAAGCCCCCTTTTACGGCCCTCAGAGGTCAGATCGCGAAATGAACTTTTGCTGCACACATGGCAGGCCAAGACCTACAAAATGATAAATACATCATGGGTCTAGGACTTATGGTTGTTGAGATCTAGGGTGATGACGGACAGACAGACAGACAGACAGACAAAACGAGGACAATAAAGCATTTTTTTTTCGAAAATGCTCTAAAAATTTTTAGGTTGGATAGGGCGGGGGAGGGGGTAGTCCGTGTTGATTTGGTCCGTGTGGATGTGGTCCGTGTGGATGTGGTCCGTGTGGATGTGGTGCGTGTAAATGTGGTCCGTGTAAATGTGGTACGTGTAAATGTGATCCATTGCCGTAAACGGAAGTGTGATTTCCGAGGTCAAAAACAATTTTTTCCCACTGGATAATTAAATTATTCCGGGGTCATCCGTTGTTATAATATTCTAAGAATAACACGCACACAACACACACTTACTCACACACACACAACACACACACACACACACTAATGGAAGAAAAGCTTACAATTAACAAATAATTTAATAGGCAACAAAATTTTAAAACATAAAAAGGAAAAGCTAAACTCACCTTATATAGATAGTTTCAAATCGGTTTGATTGCTTCTGTGGTTCTGGGTTGTTGTTTGGTTTGGTTGTTTTAATTCAGCGCGGTGCAGACGACTGATCAAAACAATGACCAATGATCAAGAGATCATATCAGCTGGCGCGTCTTCTAATAAAACCGATCAGGAAAGACCCACTATATATATCAGCGGAGAGACTATTTAAGTCTAAACGGGCAAATGACCAAGCCCGAAATGATAATTAAAATAAAGCGTCAAGAAATTCCAATCCATGGTCCAGCATTCAACGTTTTCTGGGGGAAAAAATGGATATGTAATGCAGTTGTTTATTGTGTGTATATGTGTGTGTCTGTGTATGTGTGTATGCATGGCCGAGCTGAAGTTATTTGACAGATGTGAGGTTAATAAATCAAGATCATGGTGGCTTTATAAGGTCAAAGGTCAAACGCGACCATCTGCAGCAAAAGGGGGTCATCTTGTAATAGAACACAATTTTAATTGAGTCCTCTCCGAAGCCGTATTTTTTTTTTAATCTTATGGCTATTGCCAGGCACACCGTTGTATTAAAGACACAATACGTGTATGTCGTTATGTGATGAATGTAGGGCGTGCGAATAGCTGGGGCGAGTTTATGTTTATGTATAGCAAATAAAAATCTGAGCAAGGCTTGTAAGAGAAGAGAAAACATTGTGTCATGTGGTCCACATAAGTGGTTCCCAAACTTTCGACATCTGTGTACCCCACTTTTTTATTTATATTGATAATGATTACATTTGAGTACCTATAGCCAAGAAAAAACTTGCGTATTGTGTTTACGGTTTTGATTTTCCCTCATTTCATTGTTTTCGTTTTAGTCGAGCATGTTTACCGGATGTTCTCAGTCCAGTATAGCGCGTCCCCCCCCCCCCCGCCAAACTCGTTTGCTGAAACTTTCAACGTTATATGTTACTGAAACTTTCGACGAGTATATGTTACTGAAACTTTCCATGATTATATGTTTCTGAAACTTTCCATGATTACATGTTTCTGAAACTTTCCATGATTATATGTTACTGAAACTTTCAACGATTATATGTCACTGAAACTTTCCATGATTATATGTTTGCTGAAGATTTCAACGATTATATGTTGCTGAAACATTCAACGATTATATGTCGCTGAAACTGCATTTTATTTACAACATTCTGACGATTCCTAATTTAGACTTGTATCAAAAGGACAACTGGACATTAAACTATTTAAACTGATCAGCAAAGACAATTTATTATCAAAGTTCACACATGGTGGATGGTAAAAGAGTAACATCAACAAAGTTGATTGTCTCTAGCGGAATGTTTCGGTTATTATATTAATATATCCCCACCCTCATTTCTCTGACATTGTTTGTTGCGGTAATTAGATTATGTGTGTATGTGTGTGTGCAACAAAGTTGTCGCCTAGGTAAACAACTTGTGTTATGTAATGCATTACAAACATTCCAGTTAGATCAGAGCATATTTAAACCATATAGCTGGGGCAACATTTCTAAGGGGGGAAAAAAACTTAAAATTTGCTCTGGGATAGATCATTTGTTTTCTTTTAGTTATACACTTTTTTTATGCGCAATAAAATTTTAGATTCAGTTTATCACTAACGTCGTTACACGGGATCTAGGTGTTGGTCCCCCGGGGCTTACGTGGCCTCCCACAGTGATCGGCCCATAGGTTCTAGAACAATTGTTTTTTTATGTTTTGTTACTTCCCTTTGTCTGTTCTATTGACCTTCCATGTTGTTCACGTGACGTCTCAATCTGTATTGTTGTTTTTACAGTAGCCTCCGGCAAATTTCATGTGCGCCCACACCTTTCTCAACAAGTTCATGACCTTATTCGAGGTCACTGTGCATGTCAAATTTCCTCGAAAGTTTCCCCTTCTTTTAAACGACCCAGTATTTATTGAAGTGTAGGACAAAACCCCCAGCAGACAAAACCCCCACGGACAAAACACCCACGGACAAAACCCCCAGCGGACATAACCCCCAGCGGACAAAACACCCAGCGGACAAAACGTCCAGCGGACAAAACACCCAAAACATTAAGATTGAATATAAGTCGATATTATTAATCTCTATACCTATAAGAGGCATTTGCTGTCTGTCTGTCTGTCTGTCTGTTCCCTTATAACTCAAGATCCAGATAACCAAATAATGTGAAATTTGTTACACATACACATAATTACATGGGGAAGGTTATAGGACAGGTTTCGTTTCATCTCGATGGGTAGTTTAATTGTAATTATTTTTTTTTATTTTAGTATTTTACTATATTAAAGTAATCTCGACGGCGCCATAAATAAAATTCCTCTGTGACGTCATTTCCCGATTCGAATAGAACTTGCGCGCTGGTGCTGTATTGTGCCTTAGTGATGCAAAGAATTGTTGTTGTTTTTTCATGCTCCCTGATTTGTACAGTTTGAGGAAGATAAAGGAATGAAGAAGGATTTTAGAAGAAGTGTGAAGCCATAATAATAAGTATATATATATATATATATATATAGAGAGAGAGAGAGAGAGAGAGAGAGAGAGAGAGAAAGAGAGAGAGAGGGAGAGGGAGGGAGAAAGATAAAGAGAGAGAGAGGGGGCAGGAGGAGAGAGAGAGGAAAGGAGGGTAGGAGGGAGGGAAGGGAGGGGGATAGAGGAGGGAGGGGATGGACAGGGGGAAGAAAAGGAGGGGGAGAGAGGGAGATGGGAGAGGGAGTAGGGGAGATGGAGAGAGAAAGGAAGGGAGGGAGAGAGGGGGTAGGGAGGGAGAGAGAGGGGGAGGGAGGGAGAGAGAGAGGGTAGGAGAGAGGGAGGGAGAGAGATAAAGAGTGAGGGGGCAGGGAGGGAGAGACAGGGAATGAGGGAGGGAGGAAGGGGGGAGAGAGGGGGAGGGAGAGAGAAGTGGAAAGGGGAGGGAGGGAGAAAAGGGGGAGAGAGGGAGATGGGAGAGGGAGCAGGGGGAGAGGGAGATGGGAGAGAGTATGGGGAGATGGAGAGAGAAAGGAAGGAGGGAGAGAGAGGGGAGGGAAGGAGAGAGAGGGTGGGAGAGAGGGAGGGAGAGAGATAAAGAGTGAGGGGGCAGGGGAGGGAGAGAGAGGGAATGAGGGAGGGAGGAAGGGGGGGAGAGGGGGAGGGAGAGAGAGAGGTGGAAAGGTTTGGGAGGGAGAAAGGAGGGAGAGGGGGTTAGGGAGGGAGAGAGGGGGAGGGAAGGAGAGAGGGAGGATGGACGTTGGGAGAGAAGGAGGGGAGAGAGGGAGATGGGAGAGAGGGAGGGAGGGAAAGGGAGAGAGGGGGAGGGAGAGAGAGAGGGTAGGAGAGAGGGAGGGAGAGAGATAAAGAGTCAGGGGGCAGGGAGGGAGAGACAGGGAATGAGGGAGGGAGGAAGGGGGAGAGAGGGGGAGGGAGAGAGAAGTGAAAAGGGGAGGGAGGGAGAAAAGGGGGAGAGAGGGAGATGGGAGAGGGAGCAGGGGGAGAGGGAGATGGGAGAGAGAGTAGGGGGAGATGGAGAGAGAAAGGAAGGGAGGGAGAGAGGGGGTAGGGAGAGAGAGGGGAGGGAAGGAGAGAGAGGGTGGGAGAGAGAGAGGGAGAGAGATAAAGAGTGAGGGGGGCAGGGAGGGAGAGAGAGGGAATGAGGGAGGGAGGAAGGGGGAGAGAGGAGGGAGATAGAGAGGTGGAAAGGGGAGGGAGGGAGAAAGGAGGGAGAGAGGGGAGGGAAGGAGAGAGGGAGGATGGACGTTGGGAGAGAAGGAGGGGGAGAGAGGGAGATGGGAGAGAGGGAGGGAGGGAAAGGGAGAGAGGGGAAGGGAGAGAGGGGGTAGGGAGAAAACAGAAGGTAAACAGAAAGCCTTATTTTAAACCTGGGCAAAGCCGGGTACTTGCAACTAGTACTTCTATATATACGAAGTTGACCATGGGCTAAGGGAAATGTTTGTCGATATAATAGATATCATGTCTGTCAACATAGTCTATCACTAGGCATGTTTCTATGTTGTTTACCTAAATAAAGGATTGGCTTTCGACCACTGTGGTTCTTATGCTGTTTGTTTTACCGTCTGCTATAAAATGTGCGTCTGGCGCGAGAATTAAAAGGTAGAATAAAGATACGGTCAGTATTGACCTTGGGCTAAAGCCTTTAAATTAGTTTTTTTTTACCTTGTAAGATAAGCTGCCTGTTGATGTAAAGTTAACAAGAGATTGACTTTAGACCACTCTGGCTCGACGGGCTAATGCAGCTTATTGGCGTACTTTGAAAAACAAATTATCTTAAAAATACATATTCATATATATATTTTTTCATCCAGGTATTATATATTACATCTCTATACTTATAAGACGCATTTGTTGTCTGTCTGTCTGTCTGTTCCCTTATAACTCAAGATCCAGACAACCAAAAAACGTGAAATTTGTTACACATACACATAATTACATGGGGGAGGTTATAGGACATGTTTCGTTTCATATCGATGGGTAGTTTAATTGTAATTAGTTTTTTTTATTTTAGTATTTTACTATATTAAAGTAATCTCGACGGCGCCATAAATAAAATTCCTCTGTGACGTCATTTCCCGATGATCGAATAGAACTTGCGCGCTGGTGCTGTATTGTGTCTTTGTGCTGCAAAGAATTGTTGATGTTTTTTCATGCTTCCCTATTTGTACAGCTTGAGGAAGGTAAAGGAATGAAGAAGGATTTTAGAAGAAGTGTGAAGCCATAATAATAAGTATTTATATATATATATATATATAGAGAGAGAGAGAGGGGGGGAGAGGGAGGGAGGGGTGGACAACGGGAGAGAAGGAGGGGGAGAGAGAGGGAGATGGGAGAGGGGGGAGAGAGGGAGGGAGATGGGAGAGGGAGGGAGAGAGGGAGGGAGATGGGAGAGGGAGGGAGAGAGAAAGGAAGGGAGGAAGAGAGGAGGGAGGGAGGGAGAGAGAGAGGGGTGGGAGAGAGGGAGATAGAGGGTGGGAGAGAGGGAGGGAGAGAGATAAAGAGGGAATGAGGGAGGTAGGGAGGAAGAGGGAGAGGGGAGGGTGGGAGAAAGAAGGGAGAGAGGGGTTAGGGAGGGAGAGAGAGGGGAGAGAGGGATAGAGAGGATGGAAGAAATGGGAGGAAGAGGTAAAGAGAGAGAGGGGGCAGGGAGGGAGAGAGGGAAGGAGGAAGGGGGAGAGAGGGGGTGGACAGGGGGAGAGAAGGAGGGGGAGAGGAGAGATGGGAGAGGGAGGGTGGGAGGGAGAGAAATGGGAGAGAGAGGGAGGGAGAGGGAGGGAGGGAGAGAGAGAGGAAGGGAGAGAGGGGGTAGGGAGAAAACAGAAGGTAAACAGAAAACCTTATTTTAAACCCGGACAAAGCCGGGTACTTGCAACTAGTTTTTTAATAAAAACGAAGGCCAAAAAAATAGATTTTATAACAAAAATAGGGGAGAGGTCCAGTGGGGGTTTTGTCCGCTGGGGGGTTTTTCCGTGGGGGTTTTGTCCGCCGGGGGTTTTGTCCGCTGGGGGTTTTGTCCGTGGGGGTTTTGTCCGGATACCATTTATTGACCTGTCATCAATCGAGTGGTGGTGTAAGCCAATGCAGCAACGTTCTTAGAAATTTTTTTTTCGGGCCCCTAGTTAAAATTTTGAAGCCCCGTGCAGAATTACATGTGGGGGGGTCCCCATGAGGCCAAACGGCTGTCAAGGCCAACGCTTGCAGAATAAACGCCCCGAATAAACTTTTATAAGTGCGACATCTGTGAGATGGCCCAAGTGTTGAAACAATAGACATGGGGGCCCAGACAAGTGCTCAGATTGTCCAGGCCTTTGGGGCCGGCAACTGTGCGACCGTACCACGTCCCGTGCCTGAGGAGTATGGGGGCCATGAAGGATTCTAATATCACCGAAAGATTTTTTTAGTATCAAATAAATGTTAAATAAAACTAAACTCTATGTCCCGCATGAGATAGTCGCCCTGTGCCCCGGGGCACTGCTTCCTGGTCGAATGAAAACTTTTGATTAGCCGTGGAGCGCTCTCTACCGCATATAAATATTATTCTGTGGTGAAAGATAATGGCTAAAGACACAACCAAATATCATGTTAGTCGAATATCGATTATAAAATTATTATTAATGTCAACTTATAAAGACAACAAAAATGTGAATATAACAATAGCATTTGTTATTGATCTCATATATCAGGTCATAATATAACAATGTTAAAATGCTAAAAATTGCAGCATTTATCTATAAAAAATTTACGCTTTTGTTTTGTCGCTGCTTTTGTTGTCATTTCCAAATTTAACACTTTGTGTCAACAATATTTTTTACACAATTCTTTTTTTTTTAAAGTCCTTTTACATAGTTGTCATGGTATGCGATAGGTCATGAATGAGTCATGATGATATGTTTCCGTATGAGCTCCAACGATAGGTCATGATGGTATATTTCAGTATGAGCTCCAACGATAGGTCATGATGGTATATTTCAGTATGAGCTCCAACGGTAGGTCATGATGGTATATTTCACTATGAGCTCCAACGATAGGTCATGATGGTATATTTCACTATGAGCTCCAACGATGGGTCAAGATGGTATATTTCAGTATGAGCTCCAACGATAGGTCATGATGGTATATTTCAGTATGAGCTCCAACGATAGGTCATGATGGTATATTTCACTATGAGCTCCAACGATAGGTCATGATGGTATATTTCACTATGAGCTCCAACGATGGGTCAAGATGGTATATTTCAGTATGAGCTCCAACGATAGGTCATGATGGTATATTTCAGTATGAGCTCCAACGATAGGTCATGATGGTATATTTCAGTATGAGCTCCAACGATCGGTCATGATGGTATATTTCAGTATGAGCTCCAACTATAGTTCATGATGATAGGTTTTATTATGAACTGATTTTCTTATACAGACTCGGGTATTGCGTACGTTGTTGAGTCATAATTGTGACGTCATCTTGACCGGACAGTAAACTGAGGGCTTCAGGGCCGTTGATGTGTCCTACCTGGTCAGTTCATCCGGCTGCATCTGAAACGAAAATAATAAATCAAGCACTAGATCGAATTTTTTTTTAAATGGACATTTTGGTTAGTTTTAGGCTGAATGTTGAACAATAAAATCCATAACATCATGAACTTATTCATCGATGTGGTAAAATGAAATATCAAAACTTGCGTTGTTTAAGCAAGGTCAAGGAGAAACTGATAAGAAGGAACCACAATTTGCTAGTAAAAGTCACATAGTAGTTTAGCAAATTTTTTTTAATTATATAGGCGAGTGTTTAATAGACTAATTGTTTCACACTCAACTGTAATTGGGTAGTGAATTTTTTTTTTTTTGACATTCCAGAGGCGATTGAAAAACTAAGCCAAGGTTGTCGCCCCTGCCTTTAGACAGTTATTCCTTTTGAAGGTCGAGTTGTCCCCCTCTGACCTGTGTCATATTTTGTCTCACGATTATCAACTTTTACCGTTGCCCTTCTGTGTAACACCTTTGCACCTAATTCAGTACCGTTGACTTTTTAAAGTTATTGACAGACAGTGCTATTCGCCCCCCCCCCCCCCCGTTCCAAACCCAACTCCCTTTATTGGGTGTGATCTAATGCAGCAGTTTGCAATTATAATGTTAGAAAGAATGATGGCAACATATCGGTTAGCGATCGGGCGTGGATCGGACGATACCTCAAAATAGGAATCGGGGACAACAAGTATCGACACTTTATATGTAATGGAATCGTCACACAAAAAAAATGTTGGTATCGCACTACCACTAATTATAATATTTAATTTCTCATAAATGATACAAAAATTCATGTGCCGTGTTTATGTGAGTTTATTCCTCTCTCTCTCTCTCTCTCTCTCTCTCTCTCTCTCTCTCTCTCTCTCACTCTCTCTCTCTCTCTCTCTCTCTCACGCACACACACACTGACACCCCCCTCCACCACACACACATTCCTTCGTTTACTTAATTCTCCGACATACACACTCTGGCACACACACATACACACACACAGTACAAAATAAATGCAAATATTAATTCATTTCTTTTTCTATTATTATTATTAAATAATTTTTCAGGAATGTATAAAAATATTGGTAAGAAAAAAAATTGTTTAATTAGAGTTCCATACTTTCTGTAATTGACCAAAACACAAGCCCGTCATCTTCAGCAGTATAAAACCGTCCGAGGAGAAATGCGTTACACTGCTGCCACGGACAGACTGCACTGTGAAGTAACTTGACGGTCGGTTTCTCTGCCTGGTGTCACAGTCTTCACAATCTTGAAACAGAACAGGTTGCCTCCATTCTCGTGTTCGCTGCGGAATAATTTCTGACCCGAAAAATAAAATGTAAGTTTTTATTAGTGTATAAATATTAGCCAGACAGCATTTATATATAAATATATATAAGGGCGTTTCCAATACTTTAGTACTTGGCATAGGCCAGTGTGATTGGGAAAGGGGGGGAGGGGGCAAATAATGTGTGCAAAACATAGCGCCCAAAAAAATTGTGGTCCCAAACAACTCAAAACAACTCTAGTGTTGTATACAACAGGATCTTTGTTTTTTTTCGCACCTATTTCTGTTTAGTTCGACTGCTTCATGTATAGACCCCATTATAGACTATATAGATGTATAGACCCCATTATAGACCCTATACATGTATAGACCCCATTAAAGACCCTATACATGTTTAGACCCCATTATAGATCATATAGATGTATAGACCCCATTAAAGATCATATAGATGTATAGACCCCATTATAGATCATATAGATGTATAGACCCCATTATAGATCATATAGATGTATAGACCCCATTAAAGACCCTATACATGTATAGACCCCATTATAGATCATATAGATGTATAGACCCCATTAAAGATCATATAGATGTATAGACCCCATTATAGATCATATAGATGTATAGACCCCATTATAGATCATATAGATGTATAGACCCTATACATGTATAGACCCCATTATAGACCCCTATACATGTAAAAAAAAACATTATAGACCCTATAATGTGTAGACCCCATTAAAGACCATATACATGTATAGACCCCCATTATAGACCCTATACATTATAGACCCCATTATAGACCCTATGCATGTAAAAAAACATTTGGGGCCCCCTCAAGCTGGGGTCCGGGGCGACTTTTGACCCCAACCTCCTTTCCCCACCCTAGGCACGCCTCTGTCCAGCCGCCTTTATTTCCCCTACTTAAGTCAGGTACCCGTTTAAAGCTGGGTGGACTTGTGGGACCTGAACCAACTTTCATTACGACCTGGCAAAATTCCCTTGGTTCTCAACGAGGATCGAACCCAGGAGTCTTATGTCAAAAGTTGAGCATCTACTTCGTTCGGCCATCCGTCCTACGCCCATTCCCCCTTGCCCCACCAAGCCGTAGGCTACTCCTAATGGCACTTCTAAACATATTTCTTTTCCATATTTACTTGGATTTTTTTTTTCAGTTTTTAGGCTTACTTTCATCTCGTTTTTTATACAGTTGTATGATGTTTGATTTTTTTTTTATTATTTCCTCCAGATGTCGCCAATCTTAGTTTTCATACCTCCCTTTCCGGCCATCAAATGTTGAATGACACGATGGCGATGATGTCATGGAAACGACCAGATTTTTTCCCTCCTGTTTTACATTGTCGTTTTTATTTAACCATTTCATTAACGCCAACAAGGCCACCAGCTTAACTGGGCTTTCACATTATGTATTTATTTATTACAAAAATCAGTTTGAAACTATTGGCAATATCAATGTGGCTCTTTCAGTAACGTAGTTTTGTTTATTTATCTATTTATTTATTATTTATTTATTGTTTGTTGCTTAATTAAGAAAACTCAATGGCAGTTACTTCCTAATTTATTGATTAATTTGCATCAGTCACATTAGCGATGTCGATGAAGATGCATCTCATTATAACCAATAAAATAAATTGACAGAAATTAAAAAAAAAGAAAGAGTGTGTTCGATATTCTGGTGTTTGTTTTTCAGTCGTTATGTTGAGTCGTAAAAGTAGTTATAATAATTTTTATTTTATTTTTCATTTTACTTAGTTAACAATATCATACCCAGTTCCTAGATCAGTGATGGCGAACCTTTTTTGGGGGCCGCATGCCCAACTAAGTCAGTGGTGGCCAGGGGTGGATCTAGACAACTTTGACGGGGGGAGGGAGCCAAAACTGTTTTCATTGTTGAAAATTGGTGTTAGAACACAAAGTATTTCGATAATTTACCTAAACTTGCGGTAACCGGGGGGGGGGCATGGCCTCCCCGGCCCCTCCGATAAATCCGCCCATGGTGGTGGCGAACTTTTTTGGGGCCGTGTGCCCAAAATTCAACCAAAAAGCCACTGATTTATAGCGAAGTGTCAACACTCCAATTAAAATTAAAGGAAGTGATATTTTAGTCTCGTGCCCACTGATGTGGCTCTGCGTGCCGACTGTGGCCCGCGTGCCCTTTATCGGGGCCCTGATATTTCGATTAAGAATATTGGTACTGGAAGGGGGCCCTTTTACAGTGGGTGCCCTATATGATATGACAGCCCTGGATGTAGTGCTGGCTTCATTCGTCTTATTTTCCAAAGGATGATCCAGAAGTAGAGGGAAGTTATCTAGAATTGGGCCCTACCCTAAAAAAAAACAGTCGTCAGACCCCCACCCTCCACCCCTTATGAAAGTGTATGTAAAGGGTGGAAAGCTTAAAACCAATAAGTGTGCGATTCTTGTTGATTTTTTATTCTCATTTGGAATTATTTAACCATTTCTGTGTATAAGCTGAAAGAAAAATTAAAATCATTGGCAGATCAATATCCCGAAGATCTAAACCAGGTGACCCCAACCTTTTTCTCACCGTGGACCGGTCAACGTCAGATAATTTCACCGCAGCCACCTGTGTAGCCAGATAAGCGTATTCCTTGCTAGTTTTTGTCGATTTTGGCTGGATTTTTGGCTACTTTTATAATCTACTAAAGCTCGTGTGATATGCATTTTATTATATCAATTCAGCAAAATGTTAAAATACCCATTAAACTGTATTATCTATTCGTGTATTTGAAGTAATGCATAATTTAAAATGATTTTCGTTTTCTTTGTTTGTTTTTAAATAAATTAGCGTGTTCGCTCCATAGATAAAGTACTAAAACTCTATGGTTGGTTCTAAATAATGGGGTGGATAGGGTGGTGAAACGGCAGAAAAATATATAGGCTATGTTAAATAAAAAGAAAAAATACCACGTAAGCACACAAATCTTTTTATGCCTCTGTGTTGCCTAACAGTTATCCCTTAATTTTTAAAGTCTTGTGATTGATGCATTTTTTTTAAAATTAGAAATAATTGTAAATAGCATGAAATCAGAAAACAATACATAAATGAAATAAGTAGAAAACTTGTTCAATCCAGATGAGTTAAAAAAAAAATAAAACACACTTTTCTTTTCAAAGACAGGTGAAATGATCTCTTCATGTAAATGCAGAAAAATCTGTACATATTTACGAAAAAATATCAACAAGAGAAAAAAAGTTAATGTAGCGTAGCGGTAATTATAAATATAACATTCTGTCATGGCAAAATATAAGTTGTCTCCAAAGAAGCCATCTTCAAAAAAGGACAACGTACAAAATAAGTCAAGCAGGCCCAAGTTTAGTCATTCGAGTTCAGAAAAAAATCGCTCCAGTAATGTTAATTCTAGACTGTCCACCGTAAAAACGAGAAGAATATCACAGGCTCAAACTTCAAAATGGAAAACAATTCAACGAGATTTTTTAAATTTTGTACTGTCTCTTTTGGAAGAGGCATTAACTCGTTATTCGAAATCAGGAAACAAAGAAGTGTTGCGTATACACAAGAAAATACGAACAACGTATGAAAATGTACTATAGTAAAATGTTAAAAACTCTAAATATTAATTAAATTAATAAAATTATAATTATGGAAGTCTATAGTAACAAACAGAATAGATGGCATAGGCATAACTAAAATACCAATACATGTACTGGGTGGCATTGTTATTACGATTGGAGAGGGGGAGACTCGGTACTAGGGTTAATAAAAAGAAATTGAATGTTCAGAATATTAAAATTTAGCTCTTGGTGGAATAATTTATTTTTCAAAGGTCACCTTATCTGGGATATGGCTATAAGTTAGTAAAAGGTGCTAGATTTTATCTAAAACTGCAGTAGCAGCTGTAGGGTTATAATTTGCCATGTTTTTTTTTTTTTTAAATCTAACAGTATCGGTTATAGATGCAAAGAATACAAAAGTTTTAAAGACGCACACAGCAACACATATAAAGATAACAAACTCCTTTTTTAGAATAAGTAAAAAAAATTGTATTATAGGACCTACACAATATTTTTTCCCCTCCCTTCCCAAACATAGGTGACCAAGACACAATTTATATTATGTGATTGACAATAGCTGTTGTTAATTTTTGGCTAATATACAATACAAATTTCTCCCCCATTTGTAAAATTATTTAGCCCCATCTATTTCAGTCTACTTATGTTGTTCCCTTACTGTCCGGCACCGCACTTGTCAAGATGACAAATAGCGCAGTGTCGTGATTCTATCAAAAGAACGACCATGCTTTCAGGAGAATTACAACATTAATAAACATCGGTCTTTACAATTTCTTTATTAATTATAATATTGGTCTACTTTATATATTTTAATATTTTATTGGTATAATTTCAGATGACTTATGTGAGGTTTTGGTGTTTTTTATCCTGTGTTCCTACCCTCATTCTCATCTAAATAAGTGTCTCGTAAAGCAAAATTTTTCAAAAAGGGGAATTATTTTTACATTAAAATATCTGACTGAGATAGAACAAAAAATTTTAAAAACATGTTCAGCATTTAATATTAAATAGAGCACTTGACCTGAGTCCCGGGTTCGATCCTTGGCGAGGACAAGGGAATTTTTTCAGGGGAAATTTTGAGTAAAGTACCCCCCCTTCCCCCCCAAAGCTTTAAATGGATACCTGAAATTTGTTAGGGAAGTAAAAGCAACTGGGTGTTGTGCTAACCACACAATCCCTTCATCTGTTTTGGTTACAGAAGCAAATAAATTCTACACTTCATCTTCGCCAATGGCCTCTAGGCCGAAGGAACTAGCCACATACACTCATATTACAATATGTAAAACTAAATATATTGTAATTACATTAATAAATTCACCTAACATGATGTTATATGAATTTTTTAATGGATATTTACATTTTTATATTCTTTACTGTCCTGTTTGAAACATAAGACTTGTTTGGATTGCTAATATCTCCATCATTGTAAATGTACTTTGTTCCTAATTGTTTTTTTTTTTATTTCTAATTTCTAACAGCTTTTTGCGTGAAACTAAGTCCATAAAGATGCCAGCTGAAAAGTTAACAGATATCAAGGCCATTAAATCTACAGAGGTAGCAATGTTATTCACTATTTTTATGCTCTCATTACTTGAATTTTTTTTTTAGATTTAGTAGAATATTGCTAGGCACTGTTCTCTATGTTTGCAATGCATGTTTGATCCATGTTTTATAATCTGTATGAAAATATTTTGCACCAATCACTTATCTGTCCCAATGCCCAAAATTGCCAAAATAATTGGATAGAATATTTTTTATTTCATAAAGTCCATTTGTTTATCTTCGTTATATTAATCAAATAGCCAATGAAGTCTGATTGTTAAAAAACACTTCAGCACATGCTTTATAAAAAGTAAGAGTACAGTAGACTATAAGGACGCTGCATATCCAGACTAAGTATAATCAGAATTTCCTTGTAAATAAAACTCTTAAAAGGTCATTGTTAATGGCATTGTTGGAGCAGAAAGTGAGAGAATAACCTATCAGAATTGTTGGCTATGCAGCAACTGAATGAATAGCTGTCATTTTTTTCCCCAACAGGTGGCACTGCTAGCAGAAAAAAACAGATTAGACAAACTGGAGGTCAAGTTAAATACTACACTCAAGAAAGAGGAAAGGTGTGAAATGTTTTAAATAATACATGTACTCTTTTATAATCAATAAATGGTTGCCAAATTTATTCGATTACTTTTCCGTTTCGCTTATTGATGTTTCAAATTTGCATTGTTGATTAATTTCAGGTTAAATAAACAGTTACAGAGTGAAGTTAGCAAGTTTGATTCTACGTCTGTGAATCATGATGAACAAGTAAATATTCTTTGTTTTTTAAATCCATTTAAAAGTCTTTACAGCTAATTTAAAAAAAAAAATTTGCTTGTTGGCTGCTGTTTTAATTCAACAAGTTTAACTTGTGTTCGATACACTACATGACTTGTTGGCTGATGTTTTAATTCAACAAGTTTTTTTTAACTTGTTTTCGATACACTACATGACTTAGTGATAAAACCATAAACATTAAATACACTGCATGACTTAGTGATAAAACCATAAACATTAAATACACTACATGACTTAGTGATAAAGCCATAAACATTCAGTACATTACATGACTTAGTGATAGAACCATAAACATGTTTTCAGATGGTTGGACAACACAGTAATGTTATTCACTCTCTTTTTGCTATCATTACTTGAATTTTTTTTTAAGATTTAGTAGAATATTACTAGGCACCATTCTCTACGTGATATGATATGTGATAAATAAATATTAACCCAACTCTCATGATGATAGCTTTTTTATAAAATGTACATTTTAATTTTTGCATGTGCTCTAATTTTATTCTGTTTCATTTTGATTTGCAGCTTCATTCCATTCTACAAAATTGTATATAAAAGCGTACGTTCATATCCGACACTCAACAGGGATCTCTCCAAATGGACCAGTAAATGATTGACTCTGGTTTATAATTATACATGTACTTGTTTGTTTGTTGTTCTTGTTTTTTTACCTGTGATTTATGACTAATAAACATGGCTATATCACTTGAGATTGAAATCTTTGATTCCGTCTTCTGTTGAGTTCTGTATTTTCTGTAAAATAACACTTATCTTTGAAAATTTACTTAGAAATATTATAATTATAACTGATAATTTTTCTCTGAACATAACCAAAAAAAATATCATTGGGCCCTTAGCAAGAATTATATTAAAAACCTCAATTATATTAAAAACCTCAACTTATGGTAACTTGGCTTATGAGTGTTTGGCAAGACAAGCAAAATTTGTATTCATATTTCAGTTATAGATGATCATAAGAAGTGAAATATTACAAATATTTTATGGAGATAGGTCTTTCAGTATGGATGATAACATTTTCACTGTTTTGTGTAATCACTACTGAGCCGATGGTTGTTCTCTCCCATAATTGGTCTCACTCACCCTGCTTCATTGGTATAGGCATTCGTCTTTTGAATTCAGTCTAACTTAAGTTTTGTAATGACCTCACAATGTGATATTTTAGAGATTTTTATTTTTTACAGAAAACTTTTCTTTTGGACTTTTTCATAAGAAATAAGAATTTTTAGTTAGTCTCTCAATTTAAAAAAACTTATTGTTTAATTACAGAATAAATTCATTTGCAATATTTTTGATCCATGGGGGTTATGTAAAAAATGAAAACAATCTACAGAAATGTTCTCTTTAATAAATTTACATGCTATAAAGGAAATATACAGATCAAGGTTCAATACTAAATATAAAATATTTTTAACACAGGTTTGTGAGTTTAAGTGTTCAGGTATGATTTTAAAATTATTACCTTCATGACAGCATAAAATAAGTTTTTGTAATAACGAGCATAAAAATGAAAAAAAATCATTTGGAGAACTACTTTTAAAAATGAACATCCATCGAAAATGAAAACAGACACATGATATGCCATCATAAAGTATTGCATAAAAAATAAAATTATAATTAATTTTAAAAAAAGGAAAAAATAGCACTAATAAAGCTGGCATTTTAAAAAGCTTTACTTGAGATTTGAACCAGAGAAATAAAAATTGCAACAATGACTTTTGTAAAATGTATGTAGAAAAGGAATGTAAATCTTCAGTTTAAAACCATCACATCCTTATTTCTACTTCTGAAAATCAAAATTTTACAGTGTATAACAAAATGCCATAACAAACACTAACATTATCAAGTTAAATTAACAACCAATAGGTAGGTAGTTTTAAGCAGCCAGCAAGAATGAAACAAATGTAGATTTTTTTTTTCTTTCTTAGAAATACCTAATTAAATGAAAAACAAAAATTTTATTACAATGTTAATACCAAAAAGCTGGTAGTAAATTAAATTTATCAGAACTGAATCAAAAGTGAATTCTGAAAAAAAAAATATAGCAACAAGCAACTTAATGGAAATCTCTATTAAACGTTTACATGGAGTTTATCTACTTTTAAAAGCAAATGGGTCATTTTAGCAGATATTAGGACTCATCCGGTTAATGTTAAGGGGAATCAATCTTAGGTTTAAGACATTGACGTATATTTCACTTTTTGCAACTGTATTAATCAATGCACGTATTAATTTTGTAAATTAAATAACATATTTTTTTTTTTAATAAAAAAATAAATGAGTACCTGTTTGAATATTTTTTCTCTACACAGGGTTATAATCAAATTAATATTTTTATTAAAAATATCAAGCAATGATTTTTTTTAAAAGTGATTCAGCGTAAGAAAATACATCTTCTTCATTTTACTGTACATATATAAAGCAACATATCAAGTGCATTCAGTCACCATGGGGCAGTCACATACTATCAACTTACACTCTGTATGACACCGGAGAAGAAAAAACCCTGTGCTCATGGAGATGTTTAACAAACAGGACTTGTATCACAGTTATAAAAAACTTTAGCCAGTATTATAAACAAAACAAATTTTTTATTAAAAAAAAAAAACAGTTCTGGCTCAGAATGTAAAACTATAGAATTATCATTTTAGTAAAATTCTAAAATACAGACAATTTAAAAAATTTTGAATTATTGCATTCAGAATTACATTCTACTGTAGTATCTTAACTTTCTGAGCTAATGAGGTCGAACAGCATGACAGAAACTGCGAAGCTCAAACTGGCCAGAGTTTAAAAATCATTTCCTAGGAATTCCATCTGTACTCTCTTATTATCTCAAGCCCTCGTTAATTATGGATAATTATTTTTCAACTAAGTCGGATATAGTGAAGAATCTATTGTGATTTACACACATGCTCAGAATCAATATCACTTGTCATAAAAAAAAAAAAAAAAATTATATATTAATTTATAGGCATAAATATAACATTTTCAAGAAATGTTTTTTGAAAATGATAATAGCAACATTATATTTATAGCATCAAGTCAGTTTTTCACAACATTTCTAAACAGATTGTACAAAAAACGGTTGAGTAAAAAAAAAAGAGTCAAAAAAATCATTACCACTGGTAAAAATGGAAAATAATTCTAAATGAGAGTTGCAATAAATTATCTTTATTTACTTCTGGTGAAAATAAACTTCTTGATTGCAAATCGAATTCAGCATTTAAACAATTTCTACGTAAGTTCACCGTTCAGTCTGATTTCAGTATAAAAATGACTAAAGCTAATTTATGATTATTTTTTCACAATGAATGTGTTTTTATTACAGTAAAAATACCTTTGCTATGTATTTGTGTTGCTTATTACCTGGATTACTTATCTGCAAAAAAAAATCTTTCCATGAGTAATGAATTTTGAAATGAGCCATCTGGTGGCACTTCTACTAATACCTTCTAAGCAAAAACAACTGATTTTGAAAGATAGATTCAAGCAGTGGTATTTTGATATAGCACATGTATATAGGCAAACAAAATGTCAACAACATTGGTTTTGTAGTTATCACATTAATAATTTCTATGAAAAAAATGATCCAAATACTAGCTGTTCTAAAATATTCCAGACAACCTGAGTTAAACAGTGTTTTATTTTTGTACTTTAATGTTCTGGGTGTAGAGTATCATCTTAAATCAACAATACTTTTTACAGCAACAAATAAAGAGGTATTAGGTACAACTTACAACAAAGAGACTGAATGAAATAAATAGCCATAGCAAACCCTGAAGTATAAATGTCCATAACAAAACCAATAAAGTGAAGAGCCTTTTTTTCCTATCAATGGGAAACTCCCTTTCATAACACCAATTTTTTTTTTTCAAATCAGTCAAATATACAGTGGATTCCGCTTAATTGGGACAGCCGCTTATTTGGGACAAATCTCAAAGAAACCAAACCAAGAAGCCAATAGTAAATTTGTATGTTTAATTGGGACAGCCTCAGTCCCGATGTGTCCCAATTAAGCGGAATCGATTGTATTAATATTTTGACGTCATGCAAAAAAAAAAAAAAGAGGAACATCAGTTAAACTTTTTTCAGTTTGTTGTTTGATACAAACTACAAACATAAATGTTCTTACATTACGAATTGATTAAATTTGTCACTGGAGCATTTTCTCATAATAAAAAACAAGAAAATGAAAAAAAGTAAACCATAATAAATTTTAAAAATTCATACAAAGTCCATAAAACAAAAACATTCTTTATGTTACAAAACCAAAAAAAAAAAATTCTTTACATTACAAAAAGTCAAATAAAAAAAATTTAACTCTTAATTTACTGGACAATGACAAAAATAAAAGAATAAAAATTTAACTCTCATATGACGAACCCAGAGGGGAAAAGAAAAAAAGTAAGGTCAAAGCTCCAGAAATGAAATATACTTTGGTTAAAATGTGTAACGCAACTTGTGAGGGACATGCTAAACAAGGCATAGAAATTTGATCAAACGTACATCCTTGAATCTCTCCCATGATACAACAAATTCAGAGGGTGGGGGGGGGGGGTCGGGGTTCATTTTTAATTTTGTTGATTAAATTAAGGAACAAATTTATAACAGAATATTTCTTGGTTTCAACAGAGTTACATATAAAATCAACAAAGATACTTGTATTCTTTGGGTGTAAAAATTATGTATAAATAGATCAATATCGGTAGTCCTGTTATCGACTTTTTTTTTAATTTATGAATTTGACTTTTCCAATTCTGAATATGGCGGAGGAGGAGTTTCATTCTGCGGGGTGCAGTTGACAACAGTTTCATACGGCGGGGGAACCATATCAAGAAGCCCGTCAGATGAAGCCACAAAGATCCGGCTCTGGTTGTCTATGCTGTAATCCGAAACCTGCAGGTGGGAACAATACGGCCCGCGGAGCTGGCGGTGAACAAACTGGTCCTGCAGAGCCATCACATGAAGCTTGTGTGATATTAACATGAAAAATGCACTGATCCCGGTGACAGCATTGGATATACACACCAGGATAAAACTCCATGAAACCTGGCCAATCCTTTCAGGGTAGTAATTTTGAATTTGAGTGGCGAATATAATTAGCCCAAAGCATCCAAACACAACTGAAAATTGGTAAAAAAAAAAAAAAAAAAATTTGAAACAGAAAATACTAAAAATGTGTAAGCAGGTTTGTGTTAATTTATATCATTTTTCTGAGTGGTGTCATAGCGACCCCAGCCTACATGTTTGAACAGGTGTCAATATTGCTCTTAACATGGCTATACACTAAAAAGATTTTTAGAATGTTTAACCAATTTGTATTTTTGTTATTACATCAAGAATAAAACACAATTTGCAAATATAAATGGTGCTGTACACTTAATCTGAATGAATGTGCCTTTGGACCACTTAGCTCAAGCTAGTTGTAGCAATATCATAAATAGTCTCCAATTAATAATGAACTGAATCCAATATTTTCTTTAATAATGAGAAATAGACAGACAGATCGTGCAGAAGAGAGTACAATTCTCTACCTAAAGGTCAAGGTATGAGTGCTACTTATGTTATCAGGTGTAGATGATATCTTTAAGCCCAAACAACTTTAACGGCATCCTGACATCCATTAAGGAAAGGAAAGCACTAGCAACTAAGGAACATCATGGAAAGATTTTTTTTTTTCATTTTACTGCAGTATATAGAATGTGATAAAGAGGAAAGGCTGTTCACGGCCAGTCATAGACCCCTCCAATGTCCACCAACTGGATCACACACTCTTGACAATTACTAGATCATTTAATAACAAAAGAGGCCCCCAAAGTAAAGAGAACCCTGATACGTGTTCAACTGACAGAGTTTACTCAAGTCAGAGGCGGAGCTAAAAGCCAATACGCACAAGCTTTTTTTTTTTCCAAGAACATATAAATATTGAACATCTTCAAACAAAACTTCAGCTAATTGCCTATTTAAAAAATAAGTGAATGTAATTGCATATTTGATATTATTAGGAGCTTTTTCAAAAAATATAACTCTTACCAGACACTATGGCTGACGTCTCCATATTTTTATTGAAGAATTCTGGCATCAGCTGAGCTTTCAAAATAAAATTGCTGTATAAGCCACTGATGCAGGAAGCCACAGCAAAGAACATGGATATGCACTCAAGTGCTCGGACGGCTTTTAACCAACCTAAACAAAATTAAAATGGGAAAAAGCATGTTTTATTTTAGTTCATGTTTTAAACTGGACTTTCTATGTAAATTTCTAATAAAATATGGAAGTAATTTGAGATTAATCTATTAACAAAAATGTAATACTTTTTCTAAAAATGATATATAAAAAACCAAGAATTCATTGGTCTAATAAGAATGAAGAAAAAAGAACAGAGTGTGTGTGTCATTTGAATATGTCAAACCACTCACTCTCTGTAATATTTATTTATTTTTTTTTTAAATGTGCAGACCTGTAGATTTCATGAAAACATTGTAAGATATAATAAAAAAAAATCTTTAATAAAGACAATAAGTAATAATGTAAATAATGTTAAAACAAACAGAAAAATTCAAAAACAAAAAGAAAAATTAAAAAAAAAAAAAAAAAGATGACAGTGTCAAATAAAAGTTTTGATTTTTTAAATATATATATAGGTCAGACAAGTGTAAGCACAAAACTTTGTAATAAAATGTGTATGTATAAAAAAAAAGTTTTCATTTCATACCCAGGTTGTCATTACTGACTGACATAGCACAGACAGTTAGGTCCCCAGAGCAAGTCTGCCAAAGTCCCATGCTTTGTATACGAAAATCAGACCAGATGAATTGAAACTCAGCCCAGGCTGGTGAACAGAAACCAACGATAAACATGAGAGAGCCTATTACGACTCCCAGAAAGCCAACTTTGTAAATAATGCCTCGCTCCTTCCATATGCTCATTATAGCCTGAAAGAGTTTAGAAGAACAAGATAAGAAAATATTTCGCAATAAAATTATTTCACAGATTATGAAAATTAATTTTTGTCAAGATATACATATATTTGCAACCTACTGTCATAACATACAAAACATGCTTTCCACCAGACATTATAACTATCATGCCGAGGATAATTATTACCTAAAAATAATATCATCATTATGTGTGCAAATAATTATAAAATGGAAACAAAGAATTATTTTATGAGCGATAATATGGTGTTGTATGTTAGAATACAAACTAACAAAGGTCTAAATTAACTAAATTTAAATCAAATCATATCAGAGACAGATGTCAATTGTCAGATCTTTAAAAAAATGATATACAAAATATTAATTAAATTAAAATTTATAGACAAAAAATGCCTATTTTTTAATACTAAATATTTACGTTTTAGTTTATCCAACGGGGTACTGTTAAGAACATACAAATATTCATCAAGCTTTACGTGAAGTTATTAATACGATTCCTATACAATTTACATAAATTCTGTCATTTTTATGTTTACCATTAAAACTACTTCCGTATTTCATTAGAGCATCACGTGACTCACTCCTGCTAAAACCCAGAAGCTAAATCGTCGCTGACTAATGGTCGCGCTAAATATACATTTTATGATTATTTTATTTATATTTTATAGTTTAAGACTTCAACGAGAATCGATAGGCATAAACATACAAATGATAAATACTTGTTAAGAAAATATACTTAGGTCGCAGTAAATGTATGATTCGTTTTACTTGCTCAAGGTCATATCCAGAACGTAGCACTAGTCCGGGGGCGCCGGGGGTGAGCATACTTTTTGAGTTGCGGGCCCAGATTGGGTTTAAGGACGGGCGAAGCAATGCCAATAACTCATGATCGATCCGGGTAGCTTTAAATTTAAAATCCATATATCTAAGCTCCAAGCGCTCTGCATGGTGGCGCCCTGTATTACTGCTAATGTTTTTAACTATGATCGATTATAAAATCCGACAAGACCGAATTCTTTCTACTATAGAATTGTTCATTTTTGGTGTCACTCCTATGCTGGTATCTTCCAGTGTGCCCCCCAACCCCCAAGTGACGCCATTGTGTTGCCCCTATATATCAAGCACAAGAATGATCCTCAGGACCTACTGCATGTAGCTCACGATGTCCACAGTACTGTCAGTGCGAGATGGATCCAAGTGGATACAATCCAGTGCTTTTTTTTTGTGCCGGTACGCACCGGTACGGCGTACCGGTACCTTTTTCAATGTGGGAGAAAAATTATTACTTTTATTGTATTTTAACGTTTATTATTAATTCATTATATTATTTATTTGTAAAAGTGGAACTATTTTTAAAATTGCGCGCAATAAGAATTAAAATAGGTGCGAACTGGTTGTTAAAAGTTATGCAATCCATCACTGAAAACCGGCACCTATTTTTTTTTTACAAAAAAAAAAAAAGCACTGATACAATCAATATGTGAGCGGTGGGCACAGAAAGCGATTCACTATTTTACAACGTTTTCTTAACTTCACGAAAAACGTTGGGCGCATGTTATACAACACTAGAATTAATTTTACATACTCATATGCATTTTGTTATCTAGACTAAGTTCTAATAAATGATCTGCAATATCGTGATATTTCGAAAACCTTCTGTAATAATTCTTTTGGGATTTAATTGTTAACATTTGATGATTCTAATACTGTAATACAAACATCCACATAGTATAAGATTCATGCGCCCAACGTTTTTCCTTTTTATAAAAATCAGAAGCTCTTATAAAGTCTTTTACTATTACCATGTTACCAATTTATTAAGGAATTATTTTCTGCTTTTTAGTACGCAAGAAAAGCGTTGTTTTTTATAAAATATTTTTTTATAATGCAATTTTTTAAAATCCTCTTACAGTGACTAAAAAAAGGGCGCCATTTTTTACTTCAAAGTCTTTTTTAAAAAAGTGTAGCAACGAAATATGGATACACAAAGAACAATAACTTAAATATGGCAGATTTTCTTGATGTATCTTTTTTTTTTAATTTGCGATACTTAATCTGCTTAATTTATATTCGGGGGGGGGGTGCTAATACTTGTTAATGTATTCGTGACTAAAATTACGTTTTTAATGTCTTTATTCCCACGGTATTTACGATATGGGCAAGGGAGGTAATTATCTTTTTAAAATGTGTTTCGGCTCATTACCCCCCTTAAAGTGTACAAACCACTAAAGTCGTCTAAGATACTCTAAGATGTAGATACGAAAAATGTAATTTTAGGCACAATAGAGGTTTTTTTTTATCATTAATGTTTACCAGCAACTAGATAATAAAACAAGTAGGTTGTGACAGACGAAATGTAGGTTGTGACGGATGAAATGTAGGCTGTGACAGATGAAATGTAGGTTGTGACAGACGAAATGTAGGTTGTGACGGATGAAATGTAGGTTGTGACAGACGAAATGTAGGTTGTGACGGATGAAATGTAGGTTGTGACAGATGAAATGTAGGTTGTGACGGATGAAATGTAGGTTGTGATGGATGAAATGTAAGTTGTGATGGATGAAATGTAGGTTGTGGCAGATGAAATGTAGGTTGTGATGGATGAAATGTAGGTTGTGACGGATGAAATGTAGGTTGTGACGGATGAAATGTAGTTTGTGACGGATGAAATGTTGGTTGTGACGGATGAAATGTAGGTTGTGACGGATGAAATGTTGGTTGTGACGGATGAAATGTTGGTTGTGACGGATGAAATGTTGGCTGTGACGGATGAAATGTAGGTTGTGACAGATGAAATGTAGGTTGTGATGGATGAAATGTAGGTTGTGACAGATGAAATGTAGGTTGCTTCAACAAACTTTAGCCGGCCTAAATTAGTTACAATTTTTTTATCCTCAAACGAGAGATAATCTTATCCCACAATTAGCATCTGAAATTTTGTGTTTTGTGGCACTGCGACTTCCCGCGAAACGCCTGGTACACTGCTAGCTTTAAATAACACACATCCTAAATACACGATGAAAATAATTATTCTGCTTCATATTACATCCGAACAAATAATAAAATGTGCGAAAGTCGGCATTTTCGTCTTAATTATGATTGCACACAAGCCAATAACAATCAAACTACAGAACATATTCTGTAATTAAAAAATAAACCAACATTTATTGATATTAATAACGGTTCTATTTATAACTCTGTGCACATAATATAAATGATACCGACTGCGCGTAATCCCATTTAAAAATGGATTAATTTCCCAAACTCGTCATATCTGTGTTATTGTATTAATGTTTATCAATATTACATGTACTTAGGTGATATACTGTTAAAGAAAAGTAAAATAAAACTAATGTCGGCTTTTTTAATAGTCACTATTATATGGCCATGTAAATAGCTATGTACTTTACTGCACGAAATTTATAACGTTACTGTACTTCTTTCTTTACAATATCATTATTTCTTTCTCTGTCTAAGCCTCATAGTGGAAGTGCTTCGAAATATTTCACTGGAAATAGTTCCGGAAGACATTTAACTGACATCCTGTCGTCTCACTGATGGGACAGGAAAAATCAAGATGTTTAAAATCATCTGTATGTTCGCCTTGTTGTTGAACTGGATGATAGCTGCAAACGCCAACTCAAAAGGTTTGCGTATGTAAACACATCTATGAGTAATTATTATATTAAAATATTTTGTTGGCTCTTTCAAAGTCATTTGTTGAATGGTGAAACAATTTCCGGTTTGTATCTAAAATAATCACGCTTTTTTTTAATTCATTAAAATCTATATAAATGTTTCTATGAACTAGGCCAAACATGGGCCATCGGTGGCCAAATCCAGCCGGTCGGACCGTTTCATCCGGCCAGTCGGACCGTTTCATCCAGCCAGTCGGACCGTTTCATCCAGCCAGTCGGACCGTTTCATCCGGCTCGCCACTCGTTATAGAGTTTAGCATAAAACTAGCCTATTAAGTTATTACATTTACCTTAGATCTATAGCAGTTCATATTAGGTTATTACTTTTACCATAGATCTATAGCAGTTCATATTAGGTTATTACATTTACCATAGATCTATAGCGGTTCATATTAGTTTATTACATTTACCATAGATCTATAGCAGTTCATATTAGGTTATTACATTTACCATAGATCTATTGCAGATCATATTAAATTATTACATTTACCTTAAATCTATAATCGTTCATGTCAAGTATTCATATATTTACTCTTGGCCCGGCCCGCCGGTCAAATTTTACGAACACAGTGTGGCCCCGTGACTCAAAACGTTTGCCCACCCCTGATGTTGGCCACTGAATTAGTCTTTTTAACATCCTACTTATATTGACCTCTCAGTGCTACACCGGGTCATGCAGCAATAATTTAACATCCCGCTTGTATAGACTTCTCAGTGTTACTGAGCAATAATGCAGCAATAATTTGTGATTGACTCATATGCCTTTTTTTTGCGCCTAATCGCCTTGGGATGGGGTGATGGGGTGGGGGGGTGGATATCGCTAATGGACGGGGGAGGACCGGTCTAAAATTATATAACGGTATCACCACCCCACCCCCTTTCCGCCAATAATTGTATGCAGCAGTCTGAACAGTGCTTTGTATACTGCTCCTAAATTACCTTTACCTATGCCCCCCCCCCTCAATGATCGTTGCCTACGGGCCTCAACATAAAAGTGTCTTGGGCCCACATATATACCTTTTCTCGTAAGTAATAAAAAGCCTCATTATTTTACCTAACGGCTTGACCCCAGGGTTTTTTTTGCTCAATAAGAGGTGGTGGGTCTCTTCAATAAGAGGTGGTGGGTCTCTGAAGTTTTTAACTTTTTACCAAATGAAGAAAACTATAAGAGGTGCCGGGTTGCATTTCAGAGGTGCCGGATCGCAGATCCGGCGCGCTACATGGCAAAAAAAACCCTGCTTGACCCTACAAATTGAATATTATTGTTTTCCTTCAAGATATCACGGCTGTGATTTTGGTGTAAAAATTTTAAAAAATCTGGCATGTGTTCAAAACGGTTCATGGTCTATTTATGCTTTCCAGATAGGCCGGTACGGCTCATTGCGGATACACACGAGGTTGAACTGGGCGCAACCGTTCGTCTGAGGTTTGACGAGAGCCACCTGGAGGATAACAGACAATTTTTGTGTGTGAAGGAGTTGAAAGTGTTGAAGTACTCGCTCACAGAAAATCCAGAAGAGACCGTCGTCGTGCTGCATTACGTTGAAGAAGAAAAAAAATGGATGTAAAGTTATTTGCTGCTTATTCCCCTTTGCCTCTATATTTATATGGGAGGGGGGGGGGGACGGCCGAGTGGTGTAGATACTCGACTGTCGATCTGAGAGTCCTGGGGTGTTCGATCCTCGGTGGGAACCTTTGGAATTTTCCCAGGTGAAATTCGTCACACAAGTCCGCCCAACTTTAAATGGGTACCTGACTTTTAGTTGGGGGAAGTAAAGGCGGCAAAGGGTTGTGCCAACCAAAACAATCCTTTTTTATGCCTAGGTTTAGGGTTAGGCAACTATAATTATATCCATTCGAGAACCGTCTGCCTTTCTGCCTGTCTTTTCACTTATGTAAAAATAAAACAATCTCTTTTTTGTCCTTAAATAGATCACAGCAGTAAATAAAAAAGTTCACGAGAGTTTAGTCGGTGCCAAGGAGGTTGAATTTACTGGAGGCGGCATGACGTCACTAGGCTGAAACCAGTGGGCGTTGCCTATCGCCGCCATGTTCGACTCAAAACATTGGTAGCTGTGTAGTGTATATGTTATATTATTGTACTATTTTGAACGTTATAAAACACTGTGTTATAATTTTTTTTAAGTAATAAATGCCCTCTTGTTTGGCGTACGGTTGTACGCAACGACGACAAGAAAACGGGATATTGCTTCATCAGTTAGTCATTATAATAATAATGCTAATTAGTTCATTTGTTTGTGCTTAATACTGTTGCTGTAAAGCAGTGCTGTTGTGATATGCAATAAACATCTAGATGATGACACAATGCCGTTGGCAAAAAGAGAGCCTAACGTTTATGATTGTTGCCGTCAATGGTTCATTTAAGTTGCCTGTTGGCTATTTAATCGATGGATTAGGTGGCATTGAGAGAATGTACCAGAATGTCCCACAATGTACCACAATGAAACATAATGTACCATAATGCCCCACAATGTACCACAAGGTCACACAATGTACCACAATGAAACAGAATGTACCAGAATGTCCCACAATGTACTATACAATGTAACAGAATATCCCACGATTTCAACAACGTTTCACAATGTAACAGAATGTACTACAATGTATCAGAATGTCCCACAATGTCTCACAATGCACCACAATGTACCACATAATCCACAATGTACTACAATGTAACACAATATCCCCACTATTTCAACAACGTTTCACAATGTACATACATATTGGTACGGAGCAATGCGAAGACACATAGCTGGTTTATGTTTGATTCATGTCGTAAAACAGGTTTTATTGGCTTTTTAAATGTGCATCCAGGCCCACCGACAGAAATTTCGGGCCCCTGGGCAGGGCTGTCACACCCCCCCCATCGTGCTGATAATAATATTTTCAAAAGTTGATTGGCCAGCTCTGTCTGGGCCCCTAAAACTCGCCGGGCCCCTGGGTATTCCCATCATGCCCCTCTTTCAGCGGGTCTTTGTGTATAGATAGTTTGTTGCTATCGTTTGATTTACTGATTGCTTCGAAAACGCTTTGAAAGGCAATATTGACAGGATTGTTTTTAGTTTACGCTGCTTAGTGCTAGCCATTTTTCATTGTTTGATCAAATGCTTTGCAATAAACATCAAAGTATAAATACAAAATATTATGTATTATGTAAAAAATACAATTTTTACCCTGGCTTTATTTCGATATAGCGTATAATATAAGCTTTATAGGCCTCTAACAGCTGATCGTATAAATAGCTTTACATAGACTACAGCGCTTTGTAATTGACACATTAGAATATCAAGTCCACTAGAAATTAACTTGGGCCTTAGCAGACTTTACAAAAAAAAGTGATGACAAAATACAAAGCTCATTTGGAGTCGTTTCTAGAATGAGAAAACTGGTATCGTAATGAAGCTGGTGGAATGTTTTGAGTCGAACATGGCGGCGATAGGCTCCGCCCACTTGGATTCAGCCGCTTGGTGCCGTCTGATAGCAGACGCCGTCTCCATGTATTCAACCTCCTTGGTCATCATACTTATCGACAATTGCTGATCATATGACGTAATAAAGTATCTTGCCTCATTCCTTTCTAAATTGTATGATTAATTGTGAGGTATGAAATGTAAATTGTGAGGTATGAAATGTAAATTGTGAGGCATGAAATGTAAATTGTGAGGTATGAAATGTAAATTTTGAGGAAAGGATGAAATGTAAATTGTGAGGAAAGGATGAATTTAATTTGTGAGGAAATGATGAAATGTAAACTTCTACTACACATAGGTAACTACGCCCTGTCTACTCTATCTAGCCCTCTCCTTATAATGGTGTCGGGTATAAGCATTAGATACGTTCAAAGTGTCACGAACCAAGCCCATCCTCCCACGCAAAGCTGGGTACACTGTTCAAGGCCGTAGTCAGGGGGGGGGGCTACAGCCCCCCCCCCCCCAATTAATTCTGGAAATCAAATTTTATTATAAAATATACTTCTTTATCATTGCGTTCCAATTTTTTCTTATATAAATGTATATATATAATATTAGGGTGGCTCACTTTATAATGGAAAAAAATTAAGTTGATTTTTTATCATGAGCATTTTAGTTCTCTGGTTCACTGGGATTTAAAACAATTTCACACCATTTGGGCACCTATAAATACTGCCTCAGTGCACTTGTTATCTCATGTTATATGGTATTCGGCAGTTACATTAAATGAAAATTTTGCAAAGTTTAAAATACTATTTTTAGAACAAATATAGTACACAGTAAAATAATACTAGTTACATGACACATTAACCTGACTGTATTGCAGAGAAGTTCTAAGTATGCCATTTAAAAATACACTTAAAATTTTTTTTTTAGTCTGTGCTTTCTGAGTCCTGAAGGTCTTCAAGTTGCGATCTCTTCAACAGAGTTAATTTTTTGCATCTAGAAACTCTCTGCGATGCTGTTAAAAAATTTGGAGCAATTACTGCTTTACCTTCCCCTGATTTGGTGAGAGATGAGTTGAATGATGACGTCAGTGCAATTCCCCGCTCAGCACAGTCATTGACAACTTTCAAGGAAGAGACCACTGCTGTTGCCTTCTAAAAGGATGGAGTTTGTTGCCAGGCGGAAGCATCAGTCATGAGAAAATTTGTGGGAAGCAGAAGAGCATTAAAGAAGAGCAGCGCTGACGAGGTCACAAAATCCTTTAATGTCACATTATGAAGTGCTGAAGGATTATTTGTGCTGCGGATGAACCTTTCTTCTTTCTGATCATCAGAAGATTTCTCCATGAATTGCCTCAAGCAAGCAGCAAGGCTGTTTTTCTCTATCCACTGAGACACATTGAGAAAAGAGAACCACAGGAATGAGTTCTGCACTAAGGTCAATGCAGTCTGAGAAATGAAGGGAGAAAAATTCTTATGATCAATAAGAAGCTTGATGATATCCAGATCATTTAAAGGTTTGTCTGCTAGAATGGGACACTGAATCCAAGTTTTAATGTAAACCAAGGATGCACAGATACCATATTCTGCAATTATCTATCTTCATGCTTAGTGAGGTTGAATTAATAACAGAAGAGATACATCTTCATGATGTTGAATATTTTAGACATCCACCTTGCATGGTGATAAGCTCCTTGAACACGAAAACGCACCCTAAGGGAAAGGGGAATTACTCCCAGGAAGATAAGAATCAGAAGTTCTTTGTTATCTTACGTGGCAAATATCTTGAGTTGTCTTTCATTTGGATGATATTTGAACAAAATGTGATGACTTCTTCTTTTAATGGCTTGATATTTTGCTCCAGTCGAACATCGTGGCATATACTAAATTCTGCCTGTCTTATTTTGAGCCAAAACGTCTTAAAGCGCTTGAATAGCAGCACATTCGGTCCAGTTGTACTACCCCCGAATGTCTTATTGAAGACGGCTGTGTTTGTAAACATACAATCGGCCAGTTGTCTAAATTAGGGAAAGTACCTAGATCAATAAACATCGACATGTCAACTGGACAGTATACAAGCAAAGAAATAGTTCATGAAAAAATAGTACCAACTGACTGCCAGACGGCTGTGTTTGTAAACATACCATTGGCCAGTAGGCTCAATTAGGGGAAGTACCTAGTTCAATAAACAGAAGTTGTGTCAACTTATATGCCAGTTAAATGAACAACACTTTTCGACCTAGTAGTCATAACCAGGGCTCGATTTATCGCCGGGGCTGCCGGGAATGTCCCCGGCTCTGCTTTAGCTAATATATCCCAGCCGGGGATGAAATCATAGACATTTATCCTCGGCTCTGCAAAATCTTTTTTCATCCCCGGCACTAGTTTTTTCTTAAATTGAGCACAGGTCAGTGGTCATAACTAAGTGAATGATATTTATATAGCCGCAACATTTGATCTTATAGCAATTGATTTTGTAACTAAATTGAAATGCACCGGTGAAGCTGGCTATTTATATGAAAATCAAAACTTCTAGAGATTTCTAGAGTTTCCACGAACCTTCTCAAGTTTTCCACGTTTTTCTAGAGGCTTCTAGAACCTTCTAGAATTGTATAGATTTTTCTAAAACTTTCCAGAACCTTCTAGCATTTTCTCTGCGCTTTATATATATACATTCAAAATTCATTCATAATGAGTTAAAATTTCATTGTCGATGAGGCAGTACTAAATAAAGTCATATATTCATGAAATTTTTGCTGTGCTGTTTTGAAGTCAAAGGGAACGCAAAAAACAAAATGCTCCGAAAAAAATTTGACAAAAAGTTTTTTGGGCTACCCTTATATTTTTATATATATATATATATATATATATATATATATATATATATATATATATATATATATATATATATATATATATATTAAAGTAAGACATTTATGACAATGATCATTGACCCTCTCTTTAGTCGATATATTTTTTTTTGTTTCATCCACCCACAGAAAACGGCAAAAGCGAACTGGCTGATCAGTGTAACCGGTATTGAGAGAACAATTATCAACTGGTGTAACAATATATCAAGTTTTTGCTGGAAATCGATAATTTCAGTGCCGAATATGAAGGAGTCTATATGTTTAACTACACAATAAATTATCATTATTAAAATACGCTGCTAAATGCGGCGATAGGATGTAAAATAATTATTTCAGGTACAGTAGTTTGTTTATAGATACACCACTGCAGTAAGAAATATACATATTAATGTCAGACGTTGGCCCATGTGAACAGTTGAGTAATGCTCACATTGGCTGTGTATGACCAGCTGTGTATGACCAGCTGCGTATGACCAGCTGTGTATGACCAGCTGTGCATGACGAGCTGTGAATGACGAGGTGTGCACAACCAGTCAATGTCAGACATTGGCCCATGTGAACAGTGGGTAAAGCTCACATTGGCTGTGTATGACCAGCTGTGTATGACAAGCTGCGTATGACCAGTCAATGTCAGATGGACCATGTTAATGGTATCACATGAAAGTGACAACATCAATGACACATTTTTTTTCCGCCACGCTCCGTTAAACTAACCAAATTGTCTACCTGCACCAAAGCGTTAGTCTGTTACACCTTGATTCAATATTGTTCAGACCGAATAGATTCAAGGCTGTAAAAAAGTCTACTCTTGAAATTTCCCCACCACACTTATCTCACTGCCATCAAAACACATGCTATCAAATATAGGCAGTCCACCTCGCGCAGTGGTCAATCAGTTTCCAATCAATTTATCTTGATCTAATGTTATCCTAGAATGTCACACAAGATCGTCTTGTTTCGACGTGTGGTGAAAAAGATAATTTATCATCTATATATTTAATTCTCTTCTTCGACACCAGCAGCCTGCAATACTATTTATAGATTTGTGGAATTCCCGAATACGTCACAGCAAGCTAGACGCTTTCAAGAACGTTCGACAACTCGCGTTGTTTTCTGATCTCTTTATAATAACCAGATTATTTTAATTTCTTATACAGTGGGTATTCGGTTAACGAACTTAATCCGTTCCACAATTATGTTCGCTATCCGAATCGTTCGTTAACCGATCATCGATTTACCATACATGTTAATGGAAATTCGATTAATTCGTTCTGGAGATCCTAAAAATCAAGTTTAAAAAAATGTCATGTACAAAATATAATATCTTAGTAAGTTTATTTATTCAAATATAGTACATACATATAGTCTTGCTTATTAATCAGTCATTTTCTTTTCTTTGTACGTTAAAGAACATGTCCAATGTCGATTGTTTTTCTCTCTCCTTCAGGACTTTCAGGTACACTGTCGTTGTAGAGATCAGCAACCCTATTGACATCAGCTTGGTTTGGGTGCCATTTTAAGACCGTTGTTCTGACATCCTCCCATTTTTTCAAAAGATCTTTAATGCAAGATCTCCTTTTAAACCAGTGGTAGCCTTGAATTCTAGATTTTCGGATGACGAACCTGGAGTTTGTTCTTTCAATTTCTCAAAAATTTCTCCAGCCTTCTCTTGAATGATGGCCATTCTAGTTATATCTCTTTTCACCTCCCGTTCATTTATCCAAACTAAAAGCAAACTCTCGCTTTTATCATGGATGACACTTTTTTTTTGCTTCTCAGATGTAATTTTCGTTACTCCTTTAGCGGCTTGAGTCTTCTTGGTGATATCTTTTTTAGCTAGGATTGTGCCTACAGTAGACCTGTTCAAGCCGTACTGCCTGGTAACATCAGTCATTATTTGTCCACTCTCTACTTTAGTTATAATCTTTTGCTTGGTTTTTATGGTGAGTACAGTTCTTGACACTCCACTCTTTTCAGGTCCCATAATATTTTCAAATTTTTAGGGGTCTTTTATAAGGCGTTTAGAGAAGCACATACAAAAACCACAAGGACATAAACCAACTACACACTATTGACGATGTGTCGTCGCACACTACCATACGCGTCGTATGGTGCTGCGTCACTGCTACGTAGTATGGATGATGACGTGTCAGCGCACGCACACATCCATTTTCAGGACAAATTGAGGACTGATGTCGGGTGTTTCGAGAGCCGAGACGTTTTCGTAAGAATTAGTTTTTGTTCGTTATCCGAATTTTGTTTGTTGTCCGAACATAAAAATCTTTCCTGAAAGTGTTCGTTGTCCAATTTGTTCGCTGTCCGAACAGTTCGTTAACCGAGTACCCACTGTATGACAATTTGTCCTTTTATTTAGTGAAATATATTAAGCAATAAATACGAGCGCAATGGTGGTTGTACAAAACTATTTCATGTATAGACAGCTCCAGTAATTTTAAAAACAATTTTGTTTGGTCGTAATCATGTTTTTATGTGCTCTAACTACGAAACTATTTCATGTATCACCGTCGCGTAAATTGTGTATCCGTTTAACCGCGGAAAATGAAGAAATGCTGTACATAAAATAACATTAGAATGTCAACCGATTATTGTAAAATAAATAAATAAAACACATTTAATAATACCATTACGTGTGAAGAATAAAGTAGTATTGAACTAATTTCCAATTTTAGAATTAAAAAATGGCGTTTAAATATAGATAAGATGAAAAAATGCTGTGGCTGGGTCGGCGCTACCAAAAGGCTACAAAGTGGGTCAAGAGGACACATTCAACGCAGAAATGTAGACAATAAAATATTAGATATGGTGACATCTTTTGTTTTGATTTCTTTGTGCAGCTGTTTAGGGGAAAATCACTATTAAGTAAATTATAAATTGTTGGTCTGTTAATATAATGTCTATGGAGATGTACTCCATCACAGTAGTGTTGGTCTGTTTATATAATAATTAGGTCATCGTTCGTGACTCAATATGGAAATCTTGAAAATCAATCAGCTCTATCGATACAACCTTTGAAGGGAGTGGGCGTTTGACAGAAATCTGAGTAGGAGGGGCGGGGGATGAATAGTGAGTATGTCTGAGTCAAAATAGTAAATAGGTACGCCACTGCATAACAGGGATTGTGCCAGAGATGAGCGGACAGCGGACGCGTCCGCTTGCGGACGCAGATCCGCAGACTTTTCCGAATCTGCGGACTGACAGCGGACGCTTCGTATGGTTAAGTTGCGGACTCGCGGACTAACGCGGATCTGATTTAGCGTTACCATAAAAAAAATTTCAAGTCATTTAAACAGCTAAATTTCAGCAATGCGGACGCGCGGACTGACTGCGGATCAATATTGTAAGATTCTGCGGACGCGGATCATTGATAGAAATCCGCGGACGGACGCGGACGCTAAATTTCAAGATCCGCACACCTCTGGATTGTGCTCGTTACTTGGGGGGGGGGGGGGCCGGAAAAGTCTAAAAATGTATTGACGTTATTAATGGACGTGCCCATAGTATTAAGCGTCCATCACATCGTTATGTTGAGGACTCATGCTGTTCATTTCTTTATCCTTAGAAAATAATGAGTCGCCATCGTCTGGACCATGAGCCCGCGAGCCCCAACGGTGACAGTGTAGTGCTGCCCACATTTCTGATATATCTAAATACAATCAACATTTTTTTTTTTGTTTTTTAAAAAAAATACTTTAAAATATTGAAAGTGATATTTTGAACACCAAACACATACACGACACTCAAAAACACCCCCCACACACACAATACACACACACACACACACGAACACCACACACACAAAAACACCCCCACACACACAATACTAACAAACACACACAAACACCCCCATACACAACACACACACACACACGAACACACACACAAACACCCCCTCCACACACACACAATACATACTCACAAACAACACACACACATACAGGACACACACAAACACCCCCCCAACACACAACAAACCCACACAACACACACACACATACAAACAAACATAGCTATATGGACATTCCATCTTTTTTTTTACTATATTTAAAATGCAAGTGTTTTGTGTTTCTATAATTTATAAAAAACTGAATACATTTTTTCTACTGTCTATATTTAAACTCAATATAAGTGTATGCATTTAATTCTTTAAAGAATGTATGGTGCAAACTTTTGTCAAAATTACAATAAATAAAAGGATATTCATATACACCTTTGTTTATAATAAATATTTGTGTGGTACATATGTGAGTGGTACATATTTGTTTGGTACATTATTTGTGTGGTACATATGTGTGTGTTACATCATTTGTGTGGTACATATGTGTGTGGTACATTATTTGTGTGGTAAGTATGTGTGTGGTACGTATTTGTGTGGTACATATGTGTGTGGTACAAATTTGTGTGGTACAAATTTGTGTGGTACATATTTATGTGGTACATATGTGTGTGTGTTACATCATTTGTGTGGTACATTATTTGTGTGGTACGTATGTGTGTGGTACGTATTTGTGTGGTACAAATTTGTGTGGTACATATTTATGTGGTACAAATTTGTGTGGTACATATGTGTGTGGTACATTATTTGTGTGGTACATATGTGTGTAGTACATTATTTGTGTGGTACGTATATGTGTGGTACGTATTTGTGTGGTACAAATTTGTGTGGTACAAATTTGTGTGGTACATATGTGTGTGGTACATTATTTGTGTGGTACATATGTGTGTGGTACATTATTTGTGTGGTACATATGTGTGTGGTACATTATTTGTGTGGTACATATGTGTGTGGTAGATATTTGTGTGGTACGTATGTGTGTGGTTCATTGTTTTGATGTTACAAATTTGTGTGGTACTTATTTGTATGGTACGTATTTGTGTGGTAAATTCTTTTGGTTTTACAAATTTGTGTGGTACATATTTGTGTGGTACATATTTGTATGGTACGTATTTGTGTGGTAGATATTTGTGTGGTACATTCTTTTGGTGTTATAAATTTGTGTGGTAACTATTTGTATGGTACGTATTTGTGTGGTATATTCTTTTGGTGTTACAAATTTGTGTGGTAAAACAAAAATATAGAAAGCATAAAATTTTCCAATCGTTGCAATGTGTAAATTGACTTTTAAAAAAAAAACAAAAAAACAATTACATATAATTGAGAGAGGAACAAAATATTTTATTTCGTATGCATTTATCGCCCCCTCCCCCTCTGTTTAGCTGAATTCTCGACCCCTCCCCCCTCCCCCGCCCTTGCATCCAAATGATTTCATTGCCAATTTCGCCCACCGCCGCTTCCTCCCCCATCAAATAATGGACGATTTCAAGGACCTGACACCCCCATCAAATAATGGACGATTTCAAGGACCTGACACCCCCATCAAATAATGGACGATTTCAAGGACCTGACACCCCCATCAAATAATGGACGATTTCAAGGACCTGACACCCCCACCCCCTCCTTTTCAAAACATTTATATAATATTATATGAACGATGGCGGGTGGTCGTGCGGTGTAGAGCGCTCGACTGTCGATCGGAGGGTCCCGGGTTCGAATCTCAATGAAAACCTTAGGATTTTTTCAGGTCCTGGTGAAAGTCCCCAAGTCCACCCAGCTTTAAATGGGTACCTGACTTTAAATTGGGGAAGTAAAGGCGGCTGGGCGTTGTGCTAACCACATAACCCCTTCATATGCCGAGGTTATAGAAACAGATGAATCCTACACTTCATCTGCCCCGATGGCCCGTTAGGGTTAAGGGAACTTTACTTTTTTATATATGAACGATTCCTAAACCATAGAACACAAACAATCAAAACATAAATTTTAAAAAAATCAATAAAATAAGCGTGATTCTTTTGGAGGTGCTATTTTTTTCTTGAAATGAGAACCGCCGATTATAGTGGAACGATTGGTGGAGGACCAGTGACAGTTCATGACAATAGCTAAACATAAACATAATTCAATAGACAGTAAACTCTTGAGTTATGATGTCATAACACATTCCTGTCATGGACAAGCTAATTCGCTGACAGCCGACAGTCCTTCAACAGCAGACATCTATCTATCTGGGACCAGCCACTGTAAGTACATTGTGAACAAACCCATTTTATTGTCTTGTATAATAATTTTTCATGTTATACATATCTCCATATTGCTAAATTGTGCAGAACTTAATATTTTTAACAAGGTTTCTCATAGCTTTGTTTCATTTAAATTAGGTAGTGCATTATCTTTGTAATGTTTTTATGGTATTTATTTTATAATCAAATATATGTCCAGTGCAGAATTACTGGATATTAAAAAAAACAAGTTTTACATTTTTTAACGCTGTCTACAATTAGAAGGTTATTTTTTTTCCCCTTTTGGAATGTCAGTAGAAATCAAACTTTATTTTACTATTTGTTCAATCGCAAATTCATGGGTCAAGTATGAGTTATCAATTAAATGTTTTACGCTAAGCAGCATCTCTGTAATGGTGCAAATCTACACTGATATTACTATAGGTCTTCTTTTCTTGAGACAAACTATAGAAGTGGTTCTTGAACTATTCGACTTTGCGACCCAACAAGAAAACGACACCCTCATTTAATGGGAAACCACTACAGCTGAAATAGTCGTGAAGTATCATTAATTTGATATATTAGATGTTCCTAGCAATAGATTCTAACGACAGAATTTGTGTGTGCGTGAAGCCCCTGAAAGGATAACATGATATCCATTAGATCCTATAAACCAACAATGGGACGGTTTTTATGATGCCCTTCTTTCTTCCCCCACCATATTCGATAGTGCTATGGCCATGTAGGCACCGCCGGGGACATAGCGGAGACTTTAACCATGATCTGAAATATTCATTGGTCCTCACAGTTCGAATCTCTTAGATCCTATGAACCACTAATGGGACGGTTTTTGCAGTGCCCTTCTATCATCCCCCCACCATTGCCGATAGTGCAATGGCCATGGAGACACCACGGGAGATATATCGGGAACTTGAGCCAAGACCTGAACAATTTCCTTGGTCCTCACCGGAGATCGAACCGGGTACCTTCGGGTCAAACAGTCGAGGACAATATGGTAGCACGGTTCTGTTTACATCAATCAGGTATACGCAGCACAATTATAGTCTCGCCATATACAGATCCGGGTCTTACCTATCATTAGCCCCAAAGCAGATACCCCCCCCCCACACCCCCCCCAACTAAACATGTTTTCACTCTTAAGCGAATAAATAATGATTTCGTATTAAATCTAAATATATATATTGTTACCCCCCCCCCTTTTTTTTTCTTTTTCATTTTTTTTTTTAAATTAAAGTACTTGATAAAGTAGGAATTGAATTATCTGTTGTATATTAATTATTCCGTTGCGTTTTATTATTAGCAAGACGCCATTATTCAGACAGAAAGACGGACAGACAGACAGTCAGAACGACAGACGGATGGACGGATAGATTAATAAATTGATAGATATTAGTTATATATAAATAGATATATAGTTTATAGATAGATAGATATATAGATAGATATATAGATAGATATATAGATAGATAGATAGATAGATAGATAGATAGATAGATAGATAGATAGATAGATAGATAGATAGATAGATAGATAGATAGATAGATAGATAGATAGATAGATAGATAGATAGATAGATAGATAGATAGATAGATAGATAGATAGATAGATAGATAGATAGATAGATAGATAGATAGATAGATAGGTAGATAGGTAGGTAGGTAGGTAGGTAGGTAGGTAGGTAGGTAGGTAGGTAGGTAGGTAGGTAGGTAGATAGATAGATAGATAGATAGATAGATAGATAGATAGATAGATAGATAGATAGATAGATAGATAGATAGATAGATAGATAGATAGATAGATAGATAGATAGATAGATAGATAGATAGATAGATAGATAGATAGATAGATAGATAGATACATACATAGATACATAGATACATAGATACATAGATACATAGATATTGTTTGATTATTTAGAAATGTATACATTCATGATTTGTTTATCAAGAACAACTTTTGTTGCCACTTATTATAAGCTCTTGATTTGTTGCACTTTCTATTGCTGGCTGGGTTTATGGGTTTTTTTCCTCGAATTTCGCGTCTTAATTTCGGACTTATAAAAATTAAATTTCTATATGACAATGAACCATTTTGTTTCTGTAAGACTTCTTTTTTTTCTAAAACCACTAAAGAGAAAATGACTGCAATTGAAGGGGTGAGTTCCAAAACCTGCTAAGTACAAAATTTTCAAAAATTGAGTTATCATACTCATTAGCTTATTTCCCTATATTGGCATATATTTTGGATTGAATGCCGGCAATAGCGGTTTCCCACTTCACGTTCAACGAATTACAGACTGTCCGCTCATATGCAGACATATTAGGCTGACCACTCTCTTGTTTCTGTATCTGTAAATATGTCTTTGCGTGTGTAAGTGTTAATAGGCTGGTCCGCTGATAGGGTTAAACATGTGAAAGAGTTAGACCACTTCAAAAACCTCTTTCTTGCGAGGGTGGTATTCACAGCTGGCGGTGGTGACGGACGTGGTCGGCACACAACACCCTTCCAATCCGTCCCACTCAAGCACACCTGCGCAGCCTGCCATTTCGGGCTAAGGGTACAGGCACACTACACCCTCCCCTCTGTCCGAGAGGCAGGTAAAACCCTTCGCCTTGCCATTCTGGCCGATCAGCAGTACACACACCCTGCTGGTCTGGCCAATTTGCGCAAGGAATAAAACCCATCTTTCTGCCATCCCGGCAGATGATAGCGGGAACACTCACCCCGCCGCTCTGTAGGGATGGCAGACATGTATCAGCACCGCCAACAGTGCTGGTGTGGTAGGCACACTCCACTCTACCATGCTGGCGATGGCGGCGTAAAAAAAAAACAAGCAATTAAGCCTGTTCCATTCTGGACACAGGACGTGTTAGAGCATTTTCGTATTATGTATCAGTACGTATGCTATCTTTCAGTAAATATTTGTAAATTTTGTAAATGTTTATAAATTCAATTGTGTAATGCATATATCTGAAAAAAGATATTAAAAAGACGTTTTCTTATATTTGAAAACAAAATTATTTTCTCTTAAATCTAACTACAAGTGGTTTGTGGTTACTGAAATAGGACTCATAATTGAAAACATTCGAAATTATAGTCATTTAATCGTCCGAAAACTCCGTCAATTGTTTCATAGCTCTGATACTTTCAATTAAACTCAGAACACAAGCTTACTATTTCATTTGATGAGTTTCTTAATAAATCTTGGTGAAACTGGAACTACGTGCTGCAGTATTTCGCACCCAATTAATGGGTTATTGAACGTACAAGGTGTATATATAATATATAAGCCCCTTCGGAGCCCTGAAGCCCGGCCCTCAGAGGTCCTGTCGCGAAATGAACTTTTGATATACACATGGCAGGCCAAGACCTACAAAATGATATATACATCATGGGTCTAGGACTTATAGTTGCTGAGAATGGGCGCTCCTTTATTAATATAGCTTATATAGTAAAAAACGGTACTAAGCCCCCTTTTACGGCCCTCAGAGGTCAGATCGCAAAATGGAAAAAAGTCATTTCTTGGTAGGCCAAGGCCTACAAAATGATATATACATCATGGGTCTAGGACTTATGGTTGTTGAGATCTAGGGTGATGACAGACAGACAGACAAAACGGGGACAATAGAGCATTTTTTTTTCGAAAATGCTCTAAAGAGAAAAAAAAGAAAAGTAAAAAAAAAAAAAAATGTCGAAGAGTTTCATACAATATTCCTGGTCTGAGAGACATACCGTGATCCATGGGGGTTCTCTAGCCAGGAAAAAAAAAACATTACTTGCGAGGGTGGTGGTACTGTGGTCAATGAGGACTATCCGAGACCGCAGTATTCACAGCTGGCGGTGGTGACGGATGTGGTCGGCACACAACACCCTTCCACTCCGTCCCACTCAAGCACACCTGCGCAGCCTGCCATTTCGGGCTGAGGGTACAGGCACACTACACCCTCCCTTCTGTCCGAATGGCAGGAAAAACCCCTTTCCTTGCCATTCTGGCCGATCGGCAGTACACAAACCCTGCTGGTCTGGCCAGTTTGGGCAAGGATTAAAACCAATCTTTCTGCCGTCCCTGCAGATGATAGCGGGCACACTCACCCCGCCGCTCTGTAGGGATGGCAGACGTGCATCAGCGCAGCCAACAATGCTGGTGTGGTGGACACACTACACCCTACCATGCTGGCAATGGCGGCGTTAAAAAAAATATGTAATAGTCTATGTAATATGTAAACGTGTCTTTATTTAAACATAAATATGTCACTGCTTGTGTAAATATGTCATTGTTTATGCGAATGTAAATAAGTCAATGATTTATGTATATGCGTCGTTCTCTATTCCCAACACTGCGATATGCTAATCTATTTAAATATTCAGACGATGTTGTTATTCCTGACACAGACACATCAATGTCTGGGCCGTGAACCCACCATCCCAAGTGAAGGTCATATCAAGTGATTTACATAAAATCATCGTTTGATTGTGAACAAAAAAAAAATATGTCGTGTATAACAATACAGAATTCCCACCAATTTTTGTGTGTATGGGTTTTATGTATTCATTTCTTTCATGAGTTCAAGAATTGTCCGATTGGTGATTTTTTTTTTATTATTCTCGAACAAAACGCTTTGCCTCTGTATATGAACGAAGACTGCATAATGCCGACTCTTTCCTGGACTTAGTGAGACTTGCAATGAATGCATTTTTTTGTTTACACTTTATTATTTCATTACATTTGTCGCCTGATCTTGTTGAACAATAGGTACAACGTACGAACGATGAGACTCTTATAGTGTTGTAACTGAGTGAAGGTAAAAAAAAAAACCCAAATAATTTTGTTGAGATGACAATATTCTGTAAACGTATATTTCTTATGTTAAATGTAACTGAACTTGTGCGCGGGTGCTGTATCGTGCCTTTATGCTGCAAAATGGCACAATAAAGTCGTTATTTTTTTTTACTTTTCAGTGCATTTTTATAAAAACTTTTTTAATGCTTTGTTATGATTTTAACATTGATAGAATTAAGAGCAAAACATAATTGGTGAGATAAATTAGCACCCATATCTTTACCTAATGGTGTTTAGTTTGGTTAGTTTGTTGGTTTGTTTTGGTTGATCGGTTGGTTTGTTTTGGTTGATCGGTTGGTGTGGTTGGTTAGCGTTGACGGGTAAAATGTAATTTGTGACGGGTTTGGCTTGGTTGGTTGGCTCGATTGGTTTGTTTGGTTGGTTGGATTGAATGGTTAGGTTGGTTTGTTTGGTTGATTGGTTAGCTGGTTTGGTTGGTTGTTTGTTCTGGTTGGTTTGGTTGATTTGTTTGGTATGTTATTTGGCTTGGTTTGGTTCGTTAGCGTTGACGGGTAAAACGTAATTTGAGAAGTATAAAATGTAGATCATTTCTGCACATTAGGAAGGTGGCATAAATCAGCACCTAATTAACCTAATTAATCGTATTTAAAAATTCGTAGTCAAATTGATTAGGAAGGGGTTTCACATTACAACTAGATTTCCCGGGTAACGCCGGGCTTAGTATCTAGTTTAATAATCTATGAAATTATTATTGAGTTTGATTCATAAACAAATGTAAATTAATAATATATATATGTAAGTGTGAAGAACATATTTAATACTTCATTCATTATGGCATGTAACAATACATTTTGATTATTAACAACCAATGTTCAAGAGCTGATTGATAAAAGCAGCCAACCACAATAAGCAGAAACAAAGGTAGACAACTCATTTCATCTAAATATTATATTGTTTCAAATGAACTATTCAATAGTAATCAATAAGTAAATTTACAACAAAATGGAGGGGGGGGGGGGAAATTAAATATTTAAACAAAAAAAAGTTCCCTTAACCCATTATGGGCTCATCGGGGCAGATGAAGTGTAGAATTCATCTGTTTAACCTTTGTGCAGAATATTTTTACATGGAAATACCTGAGATGAGGGTATTATTCTAATTATAGGTTATTGATGACTGAGTTATTTAACATCTGAGCCAAACGTATAATTCAATATTTTAACATGGTATGTGCATGAATATTTTTTTTAAATATATTATATTTCTATGACCATGCATGAAAATCACGTCATTTAGTCGGAAATTCTTCAGTCGCAGCAACAGCTTGGCAGTTGTTTTTATTCTTTTGAAAAGTTCGACTATCGTCACAGTTAATTAAAAAGAATGGACAAAAAAAGCAAACATAAAAAAATACATAAAATTGGAGAAAAGATTGACAGTAAAAATAATAATTTGGCCTGACTTGTTGAATAGGAAAAAGTTGTGACAAAAAGTGGAAAGTGTTAGCATTTAAACATAGACCAATGAAAAACACTTATTTTTATCAAAACATTGATTGTTTTATTTGCTATCTTTCATTAAAAATAGGAGAAAAAATATCATATTAACCAATACAAGAATGCCATTTATTTGGTGCAGCATTTAATTTTTCAGTATTCATATTGAAATTTTAATAAAATCAATTAAATGTTATTCATTGTTAGCAATATCATTCAGCGTGACTATATTGGTTCCATGCTTTTATGTTTATCAATGGTAATTTCTATGAATATCTTACAAATGTTACGTAAATTGAGTATTTTTAATGTTTGTGAAAACAAGTAAATCAACACGACCATTTGCTTATTTAAAAAAAAAATTAATTAGTCACACGACACTCATCTTGATTTCTTTAAAGAGAATGGGAATGTGTTCTTTCACGGGACCAGCCAAGGTGATCGGAGTAAGAGATAAAGATTCAGAAATATCCACCATACTGAACACTGACCCAAATAACGCCTGGGTCTTGCCCAAGTCCATGTTCTTCACCACGTACACGTTAGCTGGCTTGTTCATGCAACCTCTCCGGTCGACCACCATCAAACCTCTCGAGTAGTCTCCTTTCAGCTCCACTGTAGCATACACCTTCTCCTTTTCCAGCACTATGGTGGAGTCTATCACCATGGATACGGCAAACACTTCAGGGCTGACCATACCATTCTTGGCCTGGTGAGCCAGCTCGTCAGGGGTGAAGCAGTCAACGAGGAAACTGGAGATTTCAGTGCCACTGTTCAGCCATGACACACAGTTGGCCTATTAGACATATTAATGACATGTCAAGGGATGTTTTCTTTTATTTTTTTAATTTAACCAATAACTGAACTTGAGATAAAAATATCTAAGGTATTAACAAAACAAAAATATCAAAATCACTACAACCCGAAGCATGTAGTCATTATCTATTTTATCACAATTTTCTCTACCCATCTTTAATATCTTCAACATCAATGTGAGAATCCATATTGTGACATGGTCTCTAATTTATGGTCATTAAAAAGTCTAGTACATTTACTAGTTTGTGGTCATTAAATAGTCTGGTACTAGTTTGTGGGCCATGAAATAATCTAGTACTAGTTTGTGGGTCATTAAATAGTGTAGTACTAGTTTGTGGGTCATTAAATAGTGTAGTACTAGTTTGTGGTCATTAAATAGTCTAGTACTAGTTTGTGGGTCATTAAATAGTCTAGTACTAGTTTGTGGTCATTAAATAGTCTAGTACTAGTTTGTGGGTCATTAAATAGTCTAGTACTAGTTTGTGGGTCATCAAATAGTGTAGTACTAGTTTATGGTCATTAAATAGTCTGGTACTAGTTTGTGGGTCATTAAATAGTGTAGTACTAGTTTGTGGTCATTAAATAGTCTAGTACTAGTTTGTGGTCATTAAATAGTCTAGTACTAGTTTGTGGGTCATTAAATAGTGTAGTACTAGTTTGTGGTCATTAAATAGTCAAGCACTAGTTTGTGAGTCATTAAATAGTCTAGTACTAGTTTGTGGGTCATTAAATAGTGTAGTACTAGTTTGTGGTCATTAAATAGTCTGGTACTAGTTTGTGGGTCATTAAATAGTCTAGTACTAGTTTGTGGGTCATTAAATAGTCTGGTACTAGTTTGTGGGTCATTAAATAGTCTAGTACTAGTTTGTGGGTCATTAAATAGTCTGGTACTAGTTTGTGGGTCATTAAATAGTGTAGTACTAGTTTGTGGGTCATTAAATAGTGTAGTACTAGTTTGTGGTCATTAAATAGTCTGGTACTAGTTTGTGGGTCATTAAATAGTCTAGTACTAGTTTGTGGGTCATTAAATAGTCTGGTACTAGTTTGTGGGTCATTAAATAGTCTAGTACTAGTTTGTGGGTCATTAAATAGTCTGGTACTAGTTTGTGGGTCATTAAATAGTGTAGTACTAGTTTGTGGGTCATTAAATAGTGTAGTACTAGTTTGTGGTCATTAAATAGTCTGGTACTAGTTTGCGGTCATTAAATAGTCAAGTACTAGTTTGTGGGTCATTAAATAGTGTAGTACTAGTTTGTGGTCATTAAATAGTCAAGTGCTAGTTTATGAAATCTCTAAAAAAAAAAGATGTTTGAAGTTTTAGCTACGTAAATCTAAGTTCCCTACAAGTTTTAATGTTAAAACACCTTGTTGTTAAAACACCTTGTTCACTCTTGGGGAAATGTAACTCTAGGGTGATCAGTGTCAGACTTTTGCTAAGTAGGGACAAAACTTTTGTCTTATCTGACAATTGGGTGAGTTAAAAAAGACCTCCCATAACTGAGTGAGCTGAAGAGCAATGGCAGAGGCACTTTGCTCGGCAAGAAGTTCAAGGAATCAGCAAGTAACTGTTTACTCTAAAAGAGTAGTCAACCGAGCTAGCCAAAAATAACAAGCTAACAGCATGCCAGGGAGAAATTCATCAATAACTGTTGCAGCGCAATTAAAAATGTATGATGCAGAGAATGGTGATCAAAATATTTTAAGACGTGTGCATTAGAGAAAGATGACTTACAATTCACTGACCACTATAATAGAAAATGGCTGCTCAAAAAAAATCATACAGCTATCCAGAAGTAAATGATGGAGAAACTATGACTTTTTTTTCTACACTAAAAAGCAGTCAGAAATTAATATTTAGCAAAGATTGACTTACAAATGGAATGGAGTGACGCTGGCTAATTTCGTAAGGTAAAATCTGGGCATTTTTTATCTCTTGTAACACAATGTGTGCAGCCTCCGGGTCAAACATGAAATTCTGCTCAGCACAGGCTGACAGGTCTCCTTGAGCTGTGGATGGGGATATTCGTTGCATTAGAACAACACACAAATAAAATGAAAGAAATATCCAAAGCCATACAGGGTTCTTAATGTGATTTAACCAGCGGTGACCAATCCACTTATTTGAGTGCACAGATAAACTGGCACGTCAATGTGATACACAATGTCGTACATAATGATGTATAATGAACCTACCCTCAACATTACCACCAACAATGTAAAGTTGTACATAATGGTGTATAATGAACCTACCCTCAACATTACCACCAACAATGTTAAGTTGTACATAATGGTGTATAATGAACCTACCCTCAACATTACCACCAACAATGTAAAGTTGTACATAATGGTGTATAATGAACCTACCCTCAACATTACCAACAATGTAAAGTTGTACATAATGGTGTATAATGAACCTACCCTCAACATTACCACCAACAATGTAAAGTTGTACATGATGGTGTATAATGAACCTACCCTCAACGTTACCACCAACAATGTAAAGTTCCTTCAAATGGTTGGCCACTTGGGGGTCAAGTCTCAAAGCCAGAGCAAGATTGGTGAGAGGGCCTAGGCATATTAGTGTTATCTCCCCTGTAAAGAAGGTAGAAAGAAATCCACATTTTGTGTTCTAAATAAAGAGGTAAGGTAAGTTTCAGTGACAGAACATATGAAATTCACAAAAAATATCAGTTCCCTGTTGCATCCAATCCGTAGTTTCAGGAAAGTGGGATTAGTTCTTTGGCATCATCTGACAGATGATTTACAAAATCATGCTGGATAGCAAAGTCTGCTGTATTTGTAATATTCCACCCCATCAACAATATGTTTTGTCTTATTTGAACTTTGATGTAATTGTTTTATCTTGTTCGTTACACCTGGCTATATTTCAGGCAATCTATTTCAGAATATTCTCTGAACAGAAACATGAGGAAAAGTTCCAATGGCCCATGACATACTTTCTGCAGTGAATCAATGGAGCGTGTAAAAAAAGCCCAGGGTATCATTTAATGAAACAAACATGGCATGATTTTAAAAATCAGCATCACTAAACTACTTTCACCTGCTGACCTGGATTTTCATTGACACTTCTGATGAGGGAGGAGACAGAGTGCTCTGCCTGGACATGACCTTCAACCTTTCTTGACCAGGATAAACCAGGCAAATTTTCTTCTCTGCCGCCTAAACCAAGCAAGGATTTTTCTGCCCCTCTACATACATGGATCTGTCAGAAAATAACGGCTGTTTTTTTTTTTAAAGAAAACTTAAATCTAAAGCAATTCATCTTATACGCTTTAAAGCAATTCATCTTATACGCTTTAAAGCAATTCATCTTATACGCTTTAAAGCAATTCATATTATACGCTTTGGTGGTAATGTATATTTTTTCTACTTCTTCTAAAGCAAAATTTTTAAAAATTAACATTTTAAAATAAATATGAACGAAGTAGATGGTTTACACACATTTTGAAAATTTAGACTGGACATATTTTCAGTGACATTGCAAGCCATTTTTTAAGAGCCTAATCTTTTCAAATACTAGCTTAATTTTGAATTGTACTGACAGCTTTGTAAGTAAATAAATAAATTGAAGTTTTTTTTAAACCATAACAAATTAATTATGATTTTATTGTCAATAGATACAAGGGAGATAATGGTCAGAACTAAAGAGTTATCTTCGTTATCATGGATACTGAACTGGATTCCCATTCACTTACATCATCCCGACCACAAGCTCTCAGCACCCTAAGTGCATTCTCGCAGGCATTCAGGACAGAAACTTTACCGGCGACACAGTTAATGGCCATTAAGTCAATGTCAGGTCTGGAAGCTGCCAGCACTATGGCCTAGATTTAAAGAAACAAAAAAAAATCACCTGTAAGAACTATGACCCACAAAAACATGTTTTTATTTACAGTTCAATATATGGGGATTTATGCCAAACCTTTCTAAGAAATGCTTTGATCATTGTGAAGGTGCCTTTGGTAACTTTGTTTTACAATCTCATAATGTTATTAAACGCTGATTATTGTGGAATTGAACCAGTCAAGTAACAATTCATGAAGTGCATTTATTTCTCCCAGATATGTAACTAAAATGCAATAATATTAATTCAGCGATGTTAAGCATCAAAAATTGACAGAATATATTGGTGAGAATTAATAACTGATTACGTAAATGTATTTTTCAAGAAGTAGCTAACATGCAATAGTTATTTTACTTCAACACACAGTGCTTAGCAAAAGAAAAAAAATACTGCCCATATAATCAGTCAGGTGTGCGAAGCTCATTTGCAATGCAAATAACAAAATCATCATAAAGTAGCTTAACTTGTGGACAAACAGTTTTTTTTTTTTTTACTTCTGACATAATGAAAAAAAATTGTGGAGGAATGAAATAAACACTATCTACCTGAGCTGCTGTAGGGCTGGAATCTACATCCAATATGACACGACGTCTAGCCATTCCCGGCCTTCTAGTTTTTGAAGGATAAACTGGGTGAAAAGCCACACTGAATTTACGTTTCTTCATGATGGGTGATAATTTCTGCAGGGGCTGAAATAGAAACATTTATTTAAAAAATGTTTGGCATTTGAGAAAGGCAAATTTAAGATAGGCATGAGTGGAAGAAATTTTATTCCTGCATTATTAAAAATCTTACGATACAGAAGAGAGTAAAATTATTCTATTTTTAGCTTCACCCTCATAAGCCTAACTTGAAATATCATTTATTTTAAACCGAGACTTAATATAGAGTAGAAGAGATCTTATTCCTATATTCCTCAAAATCTGACCATACAGCAGAGAATAAAATTAATTCTACATTCAATTTATCTCCCGCACCTGATGGTGAGCTAACTGATATTTTATTTATAGCTACCTACAACTGCTACCTACAACTGCTGGCTTGAAGTCCTGATGAGCGCTGATGTGTTTCTGCAAAGCCTTCTTTTTGTTGAAAACTTCTTTGCATAGGTGACACGGAAAAAGAACAATCTGACCAGGAACCTGCTCTTCTGGCTCAATGTGGACCATCGTTTCCATCTCTCCGCCAGGTAATTTATCAGCCAAAATTTCACTCAAGGCATTCGCCACTTCCTGCTGGTTAGATGTTGCCTCCTATGTATAAAAGAATTAGCATGTAAATAAATATATCAATACACAATGATTTTTGATAAATATATCAATACGCACTGATTTTTCTCCTGTTAAATTATTTCTTTAAAAATTCATAATTGCAAAAAAGAGTGGCGCAGAAACATATAACTGTCTGATGACACATAAAGGTACCTCAGGGTCAACATAGGCAGACTCTTCAAGGTCTTCAGGGTCACGTTTTATGACAGCAAACGGATTGTGTGCCTAGGAGAGTAAATGTTGAAAAAAAAAAAAAACACTGTCACTGTGAACCTAATGGATTTTTAGATCTTGCACAACAAAAATAAATTATTCAAAATCATGGATGTACTAGAGTAGAAAAAAAAACTAACAAGACACATGAGCTAATTTATTCCACTAATTAGCATAAAAAATATTTTGCTTTATAGTCAAAAAAAAAAAAAAATAACATACTTACTCCAGCCAGTTTATCTGAGCTTATTGTATTATCCTGTATAGTTGCATTCCTACGTTTTGTAGCATACGTGTGAGTGTTGGAACACTGTGGACACATTTCAATAAACTTAATGATGAGGATGCGTGGCACCAATGCATAAATGGCTTTAATCTTGATTAGAAGAAAAAAAATGTAAACATGGAACTTTAAATGAACTTTTACACTAAAATATGGGATTACACCCCAATTTTAAAACTAATTTGATTTCGTATAAAATCTTTTCTTTCATCTATAAATTATATGTTTCAAAATGTAAATCCTGTTCTTTAACTAACACAATAAACAAAGAAAATAGAATAGTTAGGATCATCAGTTTGCCACTTTGAAACTGTGTTCCAGGCTCATACTTATTTTTTTTTTATAATATAAACAACATCATCAGCTGTTATTTCAAAATCATTACTGAGAGACTGTGAGGGCAACAAAACACAATTTATAGAAAATAGATCATAAGTTACAACTTCCTTCTTTTTTTCTTTATGAAAAATAAAACTAAAAATTTAGAACAATGTGGACAGCTTTGAAAAAAATAATAATAAACAAGCCAACATTCATTTATAATTAGCTGTATGAATTTAGCTATGTAAAACCAGGTCTGCCGCAAGGCACAGGCTTCCAGAACACGTCAGAGGACCCAAGCTTTGAGAGCCTTTACTGCACCAACAAAGCTGGGAATTTTTTTTATGAGAAATAAGTGTCTGATTTGCTAGTTGTGGCCCTGGAACAACACAACAAATGTTCTATTTTAGAAGAGTGGTTAAAATAGAGACGAGTCCCTTAAGACCCCAGTTGACATCTTAGGGGGACTGTATAGCAAGCACATTGCATACGCACCTTTACTTTCCATAACAAAAGTCTCGTACCCTTTTCAATTTCAAGACCAAATAAAAATCTTGAGAATTCACCGGTGCTCAAACACTTAGCTTCCAGGCGACCCCCATGCACGATTTCCCTTATTTACAGGGTAGACTTAACAAATAAAGGAAATGTAAAATATATTTGGACAGGATGGTAACTCATCCTGATCCTTTGAACATTTTTAAATTCCAACTATTTGGCAAAATTAAATGATGAACATTTTTTCAATAACAATATTTAAGAAATACATTAACCTCACCGCTCTGTAAGTCTGAGCCTGACCCACATGTCCATTCTCTGAATGTGCTGAATAAATGATATAAAAAACTCATCGATAGTAGCAACTCGTCTGAATAAAGTCTGTTTAAAAAAAAAAGGGCACATAGTCAATTTCTAATCAACACAAACAAAATTTCTTTTAAATATATTTATTGTCGCTGATAACTTGCTTAACATTTTTGAGCCAAAAAATGTCTTATACAATGAATGCAGCCAATGAATATAACGGAGAGATCCATTCAATTAAGATGCAATTTAAATATAACTCATTGTGTGGAGCCAGTTTGTATGGTAATTAAGAACTTCAGTGGATCAATTCAAATCTTTTTTTAAAAAAAAACAGCAAGAATTGACTGTGTATTTCCTCTATTACAGCATAGCAACACATCATTATGCTAAGTGCAAACTGTTGGCCTGAGGGTTCTGTTTGATGATTGCTCAGAGCTATGGTGAAGTTATGAAGTCCAACCATCTTTTAAAATGGGTAAATGACTTATTTGGGGAAATATAGGTGGCTGGGTATTGTGCTGGCCAAGCAATCATTCAGCATGACAGGAATACAAAAACTGGTGAATTCCACACATCACCTGACCCCATTAAACTTCATCGGCTGTAAAAGGAAATAATTACTTTGAACAGTACAGCTAATTGCCAATATGAGACAAAAGTATGCATCCAGTGAACAAACAAACCTTCATTACTATAATTAACAACACCATCAGTTTTGCGCACTGCTATCAATTGTGTAGGAGAAGTTGTAGATCTCGTGATATATTAGACATATACCTAATGTAGGCATTTTTTTTTTGAAAACCATAATTATGTTTTGATACAAAAAAATGTGCTAATGATATCAATTAGCTCAAAACAGCCAATGAAATAATAAATGGTAACAATTATATTAGAACTATTTTTGTTTTGTTAGTATGACCACATAGCTGGGTTAGGGAAACTTAACAAGGAAAAAAAACTCCAGTATCTAGTCAATGGTGCTAATGTATTTGTTTGATTAAAGCAGGTGTGTCAAACTCAGAAGGGACACATTGTTGTTGTTATGAGCGTCTCCCACGATTAATAACTTAATTAGATTAATAAAATGTATTGCAGGATATTTGAACCTAGTTTACAGTCCTCACACCTGTTTGGCTGTACTGTAATGAAATAGTTCAACTAAAATAAAATGTTAACAGTGGTAAATTTGTAATTGCTACAAATTATTAGGGTCGCTAAACTAATACCAACACACAATGAAAGTAATGTCTAGTGTAAAAATTAGGTGAAATAGTCTGAACTTAGATTTCCCCACTCCGCCTTTGGTAAAATGTTGAGATTTTTTTTCCTTGATAAGAAAATGTTTTGCTTATTGTTTAAAATTTGGCACTGGAAGAAACATGTGATTATACCTCATCCATAAAATAGACCAAGTGATAAGTATATTAGAATTAGAAAATTCAATGTTTTTTTAGAATATAAAAAAAAATTATTGTGAAGATTTTAATTGAGTACAATGTTATGTCCTGGCTGCAAATAAGGAAGTAAAGGGCAGCATGTGGTCCACTACATCCTACATGGCTGGTGTAGCTGTAAACATCACTTAACAGATTATATGTAATATAGAAAGTATGCTGTTATTTTCTGTCATGACTGTTAATAGTTACACTGAATCTGATTCAACTTCAGTTTAACACTGAATTATTTGTAAGTGACTAAGTCAATTATGGTTTATTGTTTTTCAAAAAATTATTTTATTTTTTTAAAGATCACTTAAATTTAAAAGAAAAATGGACAACAACCATACTAAGAATTGAAAAAAAAAAAGGCACTTGTTACGGGACCAAACGTGTGGTCTCCGTATTTTTTTTACCCGGGTACCAGCCATAGATAATATTGCTCCACACCCTAACCCTAATCCTGAAAAAAAAAAATTTATATATGTCATGTTCCTTATACCCTAATATAATGGTCACGTTTGGTCTCGTGACAAGTGGGAAAAAATTGTGTTTATTTTGACTAGTAAAGCCTTTACTCTTTACTAAACTTTAGTCTAAAGACTTAAGTGTGTAAACTAAAGTCCTTAGTAATGTATACACTGCATTATGCAGAGCATACAAAGTAAGATGTGACCTAAACAACTGAAAAAGAAACAAACAAAAGATAATCGTACTATAAGTAGGTGAAATTAGTTAATATAAAACTATGTACATCATTGGGATCGTTTCCTTTTGGTGGTAGGGCTAAAACATCTTCTCCATCTGCAGACTGGACGATTCGAAATCCTTTTGCTCGTACCCAGAATCGGAATTTTGCACTAGGTTCCTCCTTAGCGTTCCTCAAACATTTAATAATTCTGTCGCGTTTATCTGCTGTTAGTGTGTAACTGTTTTGAGAACCTGCGCAGTACTCACGAACGTAATTAGAAAATTGAAATTTAAAGTTTTGTTCACTATTTTCAACTACGTCTTCTTTGTCCATTTCTAGATTCTCACAAGGTACAAAATTAAAATGGCGTCGTTACACATAATGCCCAATTCTCATTTTGAGACTGCGCAGCAGCAGACTACACAGTTTTACGACAAACGTAAGTTAACGAAGAACACATTGCATCATCAGCTATTCGGTCATGTTTTTATTGGGTTAACATGAAGCCTGTTATTCGTGACCTCATTCGACCCTCAAGCGTTCGTTTTACAATCTAAAATGTCAGTGCAAAACCAATGTTACAAAAAAAAACTTCTAAATGACTCTCACATTGTCCTTCTCATGTATCCCCCAGATTAATGTACCCCATTTTCAGAGTAAACGGATTCAAACTAAAAATATCTTGCTTTTTTTTTTTGCATCGTCCATCTATTTATAGAAGTTAAGGCAATTATAGCAGATGTGTTGATGCAATTAAAAGTAACACAGGCTGATGCCAGTTAATCTACAAACTTGGGCTCTAATACCAAACACTGAAATGCCCATAAATTGATGGGGTCCTGTGCTTGAAGTGGTTTTGTTTTTTTTTTACTTAGTTATAAGCAAAATTGACCGTTTATTTCAGGCCTGGCAAATGACCTCAGGCCTCGCGTATAGCTAAGGCCGCCTCTGGGTATGCCCCTCCCCCCCCTGAAATGTGTTTAGGTTGCACTACCCAATGCGTTGCAGTCCAGTGGCGCAACTGGGGGGTGGCATTCCCCCCCCCCCCACGAAATAAAAAAAAATTTAAAGATTAGACCAAAATTAGTTTAAAATAAAATACAAATATATAAATAATGTGATTTTTTAATACAAGTGATTTTTTTGCCCCCCCCCTCCCGAAAGTTTGGTCTATAGTTGCGCCTCTGCGTTGCACAACCTCATTTCCTGATCATAAGACAATTCTCCAAGTTGTCTTTGGGCGGTCAACCTTTCTCTGGCCTTGGGGATTCCACTATAGAGACATTTTCGTAATGTCGATTGGTGCAGTGCATTGATTGGTGGCTACACGAGTGCGAGATCCAAACCATATCCGTTTCCTTCTGGACATTTGTAGGTCTATGGGGGTTTTGGTTCGTTACTTACTAGATAGCTTCGTTCCTAACTTTATCTAGTCGATTTGTAGGTCTAATGGAAAGATTAATTTAAAAACTGTTCTTCAATAATGTTTGTACTGGAATGAGAATGACTGCATGTTACAGTGTCCTTATAGGGACGCAGTGCCCTGGAGCTTTAGAGACACACGGGAATTATTGATTTAGGAGGGCCCCCCCCCCCATTAAAAAAAGTTCTGCGGAAGAGTATTGCAACTCCTAGTTGCATGTGACGCCACTGATAGTATGCTAATTCATGTCTTCTGAAGTTTTATGCTAATCGGGCACCCATATATCATCTCTGGATGTAAATCGTCTGAACTCTTAACACAAAGAAATTTGTTTAATAATTAAGCTCAAATTTTGTTTTTTAAATAATATAAAACTTACTCATTTTTATTAGAACTTAGATTTCCCCACTCCGCCTTTGGTAAAATGTTGAGATTTTTTTCCTTGATAAGAAAATGTTTTGCTTATTGTTTAAAATTTGGCACTGGAAGAAACATGTGATTATACCTCATCCATAAAATAGACCAAGTGATAAGTATATTAGAATTAGAAAATTCAATGTTTTTTTAGAATATAAAAAAAAATTATTGTGAAGATTTTAATTGAGTACAATGTTATGTCCTGGCTGCAAATAAGGAAGTAAAGGGCAGCATGTGGTCCACTACATCCTACATGGCTGGTGTAGCTGTAAACATCACTTAACAGATTATATGTAATATAGAAAGTATGCTGTTATTTTCTGTCATGACTGTTAATAGTTACACTGAATCTGATTCAACTTCAGTTTAACACTGAATTATTTGTAAGTGACTAAGTCAATTATGGTTTATTGTTTTTCAAAAAATTATTTTATTTTTTTAAAGATCACTTAAATTTAAAAGAAAAATGGACAACAACCATACTAAGAATTGAAAAAAAAAAAGGCACTTGTTACGGGACCAAACGTGTGGTCTCCGTATTTTTTTTACCCGGGTACCAGCCATAGATAATATTGCTCCACACCCTAACCCTAATCCTGAAAAAAAAAAATTTATATATGTCATGTTCCTTATACCCTAATATAATGGTCACGTTTGGTCTCGTGACAAGTGGGAAAAAAATGTGTTTATTTTGACTAGTAAAGCCTTTACTCTTTACTAAACTTTTAGTCTAAAGACTTAAGTGTGTAAACTAAAGTCCTTAGTAATGTATACACTGCATTATGCAGAGCATACAAAGTAAGATGTGACCTAAACAACTGAAAAAGAAACAAACAAAAGATAATCGTACTATAAGTAGGTGAAATTAGTTAATATAAAACTATGTACATCATTGGGATCGTTTCCTTTTGGTGGTAGGGCTAAAACATCTTCTCCATCTGCAGACTGGACGATTCGAAATCCTTTTGCTCGTACCCAGAATCGGAATTTTGCACTAGGTTCCTCCTTAGCGTTCCTCAAACATTTAATAATTCTGTCGCGTTTATCTGCTGTTAGTGTGTAACTGTTTTGAGAACCTGCGCAGTACTCACGAACGTAATTAGAAAATTGAAATTTAAAGTTTTGTTCACTATTTTCAACTACGTCTTCTTTGTCCATTTCTAGATTCTCACAAGGTACAAAATTAAAATGGCGTCGTTACACATAATGCCCAATTCTCATTTTGAGACTGCGCAGCAGCAGACTACACAGTTTTACGACAAACGTAAGTTAACGAAGAACACATTGCATCATCAGCTATTCGGTCATGTTTTTATTGGGTTAACATGAAGCCTGTTATTCGTGACCTCATTCGACCCTCAAGCGTTCGTTTTACAATCTAAATGTCAGTGCAAAACCAATGTTACAAAAAAAAACTTCTAAATGACTCTCACATTGTCCTTCTCATGTATCCCCCAGATTAATGTACCCCATTTTCAGAGTAAACGGATTCAAACTAAAAATATCTTGCTTTTTTTTTTTTGCATCGTCCATCTATTTATAGAAGTTAAGGCAATTATAGCAGATGTGTTGATGCAATTAAAAGTAACACAGGCTGATGCCAGTTAATCTACAAACTTGGGCTCTAATACCAAACACTGAAATGCCCATAAATTGATGGGGTCCTGTGCTTGAAGTGGTTTTGTTTTTTTTTTTACTTAGTTATAAGCAAAATTGACCGTTTATTTCAGGCCTGGCAAATGACCTCAGGCCTCGCGTATAGCTAAGGCCGCCTCTGGGTATGCCCCTCCCCCTGAAATGTGTTTAGGTTGCACTACCCAATGCGTTGCAGTCCAGTGGCGCAACTGGGGGGTGGCATTCCCCCCCCACGAAATAAAAAAAAATTTAAAGATTAGACCAAAATTAGTTTAAAATAAAATACAAATATATAAATAATGTGATTTTTTAATACAAGTGATTTTTTTGCCCCCCCTCCCGAAAGTTTGGTCTATAGTTGCGCCTCTGCGTTGCACAACCTCATTTCCTGATCATAAGACAATTCTCCAAGTTGTCTTTGGGCGGTCAACCTTTCTCTGGCCTTGGGGATTCCACTATAGAGACATTTTCGTAATGTCGATTGGTGCAGTGCATTGATTGGTGGCTACACGAGTGCGAGATCCAAACCATATCCGTTTCCTTCTGGACATTTGTAGGTCTATGGGGGTTTTGGTTCGTTACTTACTAGATAGCTTCGTTCCTAACTTTATCTAGTCGATTTGTAGGTCTAATGGAAAGATTAATTTAAAAACTGTTCTTCAATAATGTTTGTACTGGAATGAGAATGACTGCATGTTACAGTGTCCTTATAGGGACGCAGTGCCCTGGAGCTTTAGAGACACACGGGAATTATTGATTTAGGAGGGCCCCCCCCCCATTAAAAAAAGTTCTATGGGAAGAGTATTGCAACTCCTAGTTGCATGTGACGCCACTGATAGTATGCTAATTCATGTCTTCTGAAGTTTTATGCTAATCGGGCACCCATATATCATCTCTGGATGTAAATCGTCTGAACTCTTAACACAAAGAAATTTGTTTAATAATTAAGCTCAAATTTTGTTTTTTAAATAATATAAAACTTACTCATTTTTA
>JAGDYQ010000001.1:32774488-32785578 GCA_021962125.1 Bulinus truncatus | reverse complement strand
AGATTTTTACACCACTTTTTTTCAAAAATTAATTAACTGTTATTCTTTTATTTTGTTCAATCCTATTCATACAGAAAATAAACAACTGATCCATGTAGAAATTAATGCAACGCATTTCACTACCTACTTCCATTGGTTCATTAAATCCCCTCTTCTATAAATATGCTTTCAAATAGAAAAACGTAACCAAGTAAAGACGTATAAATAACTTATAGCTAATTTCCCAATATGAACGGCGTCTGTCACTAATTTAGTTTACTCTCAGAAGCGACTGTTAATACATTCATACTTTCGCAAGTCACTCCGGTAAACAAAATGTAAGGTCAACATAACACACGAAGTAAATATATAACGTACAATAACGATTTTTTTAATCAACTTTAAGGTTGGAATCAGAAGGAATCGGGGGAGGGGAGAGAAGGGATCCCGGATCCGTCCTAGCGTGTCCACCCAAAACCTCAGGTTACACTCAGATTAAAAAAAAACGTCACTACAATTCGACATTGTGGTCGCCCCATGAAGATTTGTTGATTTTTTTAAATCTAAATCAATTGCATGCAGGCTAGTTACCGAAAGAAAAAAAATGCAGTTTTTTTATGTAATTGAATCAAGTCGCCACAAATGTTATATAACTCCACCAAACGTCCACTGACTAGGGTTAGAAATAATATCCCGCATAACGTCCACTGACTAGGGTTAGAAATAATACCACTTAACGTCTACTGACTAGGGTTAAGAAATAATACCACTTAACGTCTACTGACTAGGGTTAGAAATAATACCACTTAACGTCTACTGACTAGGGTTAGAAATAATACCACTTAACGTCTGACTAGGGTTTAAATAATACCATAGCGTCCACTGACTAGGGTTAGAAATAATACCACTTAACGTCCCTGACTAGGGTTGAGAAATAATACCACTTAACGTCTACAGACTAGGGTTGGAAATAATACCGCTTAGCGTCTACTGACTAGAGGTTAGAAATAATACCACTTAACGTCTTACTGACTAGGAGTAAGAAATAATACCACTTAGCGTCTACTGACTAGGGTTAGAAATAATACCACTTAGAGTCTACTGACTAGAGTTAGAAATAATACCACTTAACGTCTACTGATTAGGGTTAGAAATAATGCCACTTAACGTCTACTGACTAGGAGTTAGAAATAATACCCTTCACGTCTACCCGGCTAGGGTTAGAAATAATACCACTTAACGTCTACTGACTAGGAGTTAGAAATAATACCACATAACGTCCACTGACTAGGGTTAGAAATAATGCCACTTAACGTCCACTGACTAGGGTTAGAAATAATACCACTTAACGTCCCCTGACTTAGGTTATAAATAATACCACTTAGCGTCTACTAAGGCTAGGGTTAGAAATAATGCCACTTAGCATCTGCTGACTAGAGTTAGAAATAATGCCACTTAGGCGTCTACTGACTAGGGTTAGAAATATATGCCACTTAGCGTCTACTGACTAGAGTTAGAAATAATACCACTTAATGTCTACTGATTAGAGTTAGAAATAATACCACATAACGTCACTTTGACTAGGGTTAGAAATAATACCACTTAACGTCTACTGACTAGGGTTAGAAATAATACCACTTAACGTCTACTTTGACTAGGGTTAGGAAATAATAATGCCACATAACGTCCACTGACTATAGTTAGAAATAATACCACATAACGTCCACTGACTAGGGTTAGAAATAATATCACATAACGTCTACTGACTATTGTTAGAAATAATATCACACTACGTCCACTTACTTCAAATTAGAAATAATACCACATAACGTCTACTGCCTAAATTGTTAGAAATAATATCCCCTAACTTTATCCACTGACTCCGAGGTGAAAATAATACCACTTAGCGTCTACTGACTAGGGTTAGAAATAATACCACTTAGCGTCTGACTGACTAAGGTTAGAAATAATACCACTTAACGTCTACTTTGACTATTGTTAGAAGTAATATCACATAACGTCCACTGACTCAAGGTAGAAATAGCCTACCACATAACGTCTACTGACTAGGGTTAGAAATAATACCACATAACGTCTACTGACTAGGGTTAGAAATAATGCCACTTAACGTCTACTGACTAGGGTTAAAAATAATACCGCTTAACGTCTACTGACTAGGGTTAGTAATAATACCACATAAGGTCCACTGACTAGGGATTAGAAATAATATCACATAGCATCCACTGACTCCTGAGGTAGAAATAATACCATTTAGCGTCTACTGACTAGGGTTAGAAATAATACCACTTAGCATCTACTAGCTAGGGTTAGAAATAATACCATAAAATCTACTTTGACTCGGGTTAGAAACTAATAGCCACGTAACATCTACTGACTAGTGTTAGAAATAGACACCACATAAGGTCTACTGACTAGGGTTAGAAATAATATCACATAACGTCCAGTAACTCGAGGTAGAAATAATATCACTTAACGTCCACTGACTCGAGGTAAAAATAATGCCACATAACGTCTACTGACTATTGTTAGAAATAATATCACATAACGTCCACTGACTCAAGGTGTAGAAATAATGCCTTTTTAACGTCCACTGACTATTGTTAAGAAATAATATCACATAACGTCCACTGACTCGAGGTAGAAATAATATCATGTAACGTCCACTTTGACTTCCGAGGTAGAAATAATACCACATAACGTCTACTGACTATTGTTAGACATAATATCACATAACGTCCACTGACTATTGTTAGAAATATTATCACATCACGTCCACTGACTATTGTTAGAAATAATGCCACATAACGTCCACCTGACTATTTTTAGAAATAATATCACATAACGTCCACTGACTATTGTTAGAAATAATATCACCACTACGTCCACTGACTCGAGAATTAGAAATAATACCACATAACGTCCACTGACTATTGTTAGAAATAATATCACATAATGTCCACTGACTCGATGTAGAAATAATGCCACATAGCGTCCCACTGACTCGAGGTAGAAATAATACCACTTAACGTCCACTGACTATTTGTTTTAGAAATAATATCACATAACGTCCACTCACTATTGTTAGAAATAATGCCACATAACGTCCACTGACTATTGTTAGAAATAATATCACATAAAGTCCACTGACTATTGTTAGAAATAATACCACATAACGTCCACAGACTCGAGGTAGAATAATAATACCACATAACGTCCACTGACTATTGTTAAAAATAATATCTGCTAACGTCCACTGACTATTATTAGAAATAATATCACACCAGCGTCCACAGACTCGAGGTATAAATAATACCACCTCAACGTCCACCTGGCTATTGTTAGAAATATTATCACATAACGTCCACTGACTCGAGGTAGAAATAATATCACATAACGTCCACTGACTATTGTTTTGCATTAATACCACATATCGTCCACTGACTATTGTTAGAAATAATATCACATAACGTCCACTGACTCAAGGTAGAAATAATACCACATAACGTCCACTGACTATTGTTAGAAATAATATCACATAACGTCCAGTGACTATTGTTAGAAATAATACCACATAACGTCCACAGACTCGAGGTAGAAATAATACCACATAACGTCCACTGACTATTGTTAGAAATAATATCACATACACATCCACTGACTATTGTTAGAAATAATATCACATAACGTCCACAGACTCGAGGTAGAAATAATACCACATAACGTCCACTGACTATTGTTAGAAATCATATCACATAACGTCCACTGACTCGAGGTAGAAATAATACCACATAACGTCACTGACTCGAGGTAGAAATATTACCACATAACGTCCACTGACTATTGTGAAATAATATCACATAAGGTCCACTGGACTATTAGTTAGAAATAATATCACATAACGTCCACTGACTATTGTTAGAAATAATACCACATGAACGTCCACTGACTATTTTGAAATAATATCACATAACGTCCACTGACTCGAGGTAGAAATAATACCACTTAGCGTCTACTGACTAGGGCTAAAAGATGTATATAGCTTCTAGCGAGCAGTAACCCATTTGTTGATAGGGCTGTGTACTGCGGAAACGGGAAACATGGGATTCCTGTTTAAAGGAATGAACTTTCCATAATATGGGCATTCCGTGGGGTGGGGTGTGGAAGGGGCGCTGACTCATGACATAAAAAAAATGTTTACAAGCATACAAGAACACACACACAAACTGTATATATATATATATATATATATATATATATATATATATATATATGCAGCATTCAATTGTTTTGAGGGAGTCACGTGATAGGTTACCACTATCCCCACACAATGGGGATCACTACAATATATTATCACAACAAAGCCTATACCGGAATTTATTATTTTTTCATTCAAGTAGAAACACGCTACTGCCCATGCTTGTCAACTTCTGCTGGTCCCGGGGGTCATTATTAGGTCAAGTCTGCTTGAGAGGTCTGGGTCCACTCGTACTGTGAATCCCGCTGGATCCAATGTTGACACGTTGGATTACTAAAACCAATGTCTATAAGTGCGCAATAGTTGAACCAATTCTAGTCAGACGGTGTAGGGTCGATCTCAGGTTAAACTGATAAGTAAAACGAACGGAATGGAAGTCAGTACTTCCAGTTTTGAACTTTAATCAAACTTTTTTATCGGAAACTAACAAATTGAGTGTTGGGAGTGCAGCCAGTTTTAATCCAACGGGGCAGAGTCCAAATATTTCAAACTTCGCGCCTAGCAACTAAAGGTGTCTGAGGGGGGGTGCGCTTTGAATGACATAGATTGTGAATGAAGGAGATTGTGAAAAAACAGGGTTGTGAAAGATAGAGGTTGTGAAAGACAAGAGGTTGTGAGAAATAGAGGTTGTGGGGAAAGGACTGAGTTTGTGAAAAACAGGTTGTGAAAGACAGTTTGTGCAAAGATTGAGGTTAGCATTACGCAATGACGAGACGTAGCCTACTCTCTATTGGTGTATATCTACCACGGACAACCAGTGTGACAAGTAAGTGGCGTCCAGTCTATTTATGGCGAATGCACAATGAGTTAGAACTGCTTTGTCAGATGCTGTTAAAGTTTGTATTGGAAAGTCTCCAAGACGGCAGGCTCTCTCTCTCCTCCACCACTCAACGTCACCCCCACACCCCAAAACAAACTGTCCCCACCATTTCTCTTGGTCGGGACTATATTATTGTGTACGTTGGATGATGCCAGGCAAGTGATTTTAGACCTATATAAGCTGTGCACGTTTGGGAGAGAGAAATGAAGCTGAATGTCTTGTAAGAAGTAGACTACCGATATATAGAGGTATTAACAGAAAAAAAAAAGAATAGACAGGTATAAACAGACAGAGAGATAGACAGGCGGAAAGGTAAATAGCTATCAACATTACAGATATAATATTAGTTGGATAGACGGACAAGTAGATAGACAGACGGGCGGACAGGCAGGCAGACTGACAAGAAAACAAACAAACATATAGATAGATAAATTGATAGAAGGACAGGAGACAGACGGACGGACAGACAAGCAGACAGACAGATGATAGATAGATAGATAGATTTTAGATAGATGATAGATAGATACATTTCCGTAAATAAGGAAAACTTCCACTGAACAGTTTATTGAATTTAAAACCAGCACGGCTTAAACCAGATAGACACCTCCAGCGTAAAAATACATTTGTACAAGAAGAATGGCGGAAAATCCCAGACAGGGACGGTGTTAATTGAAACACAGGCGACTGGCAAGCGAGATGTTTTAAAGAGCGGGGAGAGGGTGGTGGTGGGTTGTCACAGTCAATGACCACCACACGTGGTTTTGAAAACAAACAAAAGTGTGTGGTGTAGGATTGGTAAAGCTTGGGGGGGGGGGGACATTGGGTTGCATGTTACAAATGGGCGTGTTTATGTTGTGAGCGGGACAGATCGATTCCTCCCCCCCCTAGTGATCGATAACACAGAGCATCAAATGTACAGAAAAATAAATCAGCGCTACTTGATTCAATGTAAGCCTGTCATATGCATCACAGATACATTCTTTATAACAATAACAATACCATTAGGCCTATTCTGTACTAAAACAATAGCATTAGGCCCACTCTGTACAATAACAATACCATTAGGCCTATTCTGAACAATAACAATATCATTAGGCCTATTCTGAACAATAACAATAGCATTAGGCCTATTCAGTACAATAACAATAGCATTAGGCCCACTCTGTACAATAACAATACCATTAGGCCTATTCTGAACAATAACAATATCATTAGGCCTATTCTGAACAATAGCATTAGGCCTATTCAGTACAATAACAATAGCATTAGGCCCACTCTGTAAATAACAATACCATTAGGCCTATTCTGAACAATAACAATAGCATTAGGCCCACTCTGTAAATAACAATATCATTAGGCCTATTCTGAACAATAACAATACCATAAGGCCTATTCTGTACAATATCAATAGCATTTGTTCCACTATGTACAATAACAATATCTTTAGTCCTAGTCTGTATATTTAGTTTTTGTTTCATCATTTTTCTCATTTCAGTTTTTGTATTTTTTAATAAGAAAATTGTTTTAAAAATTCGCGACAATCTAATTGGCCCAATGTTACGTTGTGTTGTTGTTGTTTTTTGTTGACCCTAGGTAAAGGCTCCAAATACGCGGCAAACTATGACTAGTGGGGCCTCTTAGACAACCCCCAAACATTAGTCATTTCCGCCCAGGGAGTTCTTGTCTATTACTCAGATTGTCTTTACATAGCTGAGCCTGACTAGTAGCGGGCCTGACTGTCGGTAGGCCTGCCTGTCGACGGGCCTGACTGTCGTTAGGCCAGTCTGTTGACGGGCCTGACTGTCGGTAGGCCTGCCTGTCGACGGGCCCGACTGTCGTAAGGCCAGTCTGTTGGACGGGCCTGACTGTCGTTGGGGCCTGACTGTCGATAGGCCTGACTATCAGCAATGTAGGCCTACCTGAAGACGGGCCTGACTATCGTTAGACCTGACTATCAGCAATGTAGGCCTGCCTGAAGACGGGCCTGACTGTCGTTAGGCCTGACTATCAGCAATGTAGGCCTGCCTGAAGGCGGGCCCAACTGTCGGTAGGCCTGACTATCAGCAATGTAGGCCTGCCTGAAGACGGGCCTGACTGTCGGGGGGGCCTGACTATCAGCAATGTAGGCCTGCCTGAAGACGGGCCCGACTGTCGGTAGGCCTGACTATCAGCAATGTAGGCCTGCCTGAAGACGGGCCTGACTGCGGTGGGGGCCTGACTATCAGCAATGTAGGCTGCCTGAACAGGCCTGCCTGAAGACGGGCCTGCCTGAAGACGGGCCTGCCTGTCGGTGGGGCCTGACTATCAGCAATGTAGGCCTGCCGATACGCGAGACCTGGCCAAGCCATTTCATCTCCAACAAGTTAAACAACTCTCTTAAGTCCAGACATTTGCTTTCCCACAGAAATATCACCCGTGTTCAACTTTAAACTATGATTGGCTACTGTCAAAATAATTAAGTCCAAAACAGGGAACCTTAGCATTTGGGGGAGGGGTGGTGCAGTGGCGAAGCGAGCTTAACTCGCGCCCGGGGCACAACACCTTTTAGCGCCCCTTTCAAAAAACCATAAAATATTATATGTAAAATATACCATTTGGCGCCCCTTTGTGAGTAGCGCTCGGGGGCTTGATGACCCCCCCCCCGCCACCTCACTATGCCACTGGGGGGGGGGGTCCTCAGTCAGCCGACAAAGTTTACCCAAGCTCGGCTCTGACTGAGGGCAAATTGGTTTTTTTTTCCTATTGTTTAAGAAACTTTGTGGGCGAGAAATCTGCATAGAGGATCCCCCCACCCACCCCCATAGAAACATGTTACTGCTGCGTACATTTCTTAAAACATATCAGCCTCAAAGTAACCCCAGCATATAACATAACATGTGAGCCAAGCAGTAACCCCAGCATTTAACATAACATATGAGCCAAGCAGTAACCCCAGCATTTAACATAACATATGAGCCAAGCAGTAACCCCAGCATTCAACATAACATATGAGCCATGCAGTAACCCCAGTATTCAACATAACATGTGAGCCAAGCAGTAACCCCAGCATTCAACATAACGTATGAGCCAAGCAGTAACCCCAGCATTCAACATAACATATGAGCCAAGCAGTAACCCCCAGCATATAACATAACATATGAGCCAATCAGTAACCCCAGCATATAACATAACATATGAGCCTATCAGTAACCCCCAGCATATAACATAACATATGAGCCAATCAGTAACCCCCAGCATATAACATAACATATGAGCCTCACAGTAACCTCAGCCTTCGCCATAAGACTCATCGAACCATGCAGTGAAATGCCACATCGACGGATGAATGGTCTAAATGGAAATGGCGTCTTAAGAAAGATATTCCATTGTTCAGCAGAAAGAAAAAAATTATAATGAAAACAATATCATTGTGTTTTTTTTTTGTGTCGGCCCTCCGTAGGTCAGAAATACAATTGAGAAAGAAAAAATGCAGAGATTAAATTTCCAACTGCACTGATTATAGTTGGGGGGGAGATGAGGGGGGTAATTCGTGCCCTCAAACGTCTGCTCAGCACGCTCTTGTTACATTTGATTCGAAAAATAACCGCCGCAGGTAGTGCGAAGTTGACATCACATCAATACATCCCATACACAATACTGGCAATGATTACGAATGGGAGGGGGGTGGGTGTGTCACGGTGATACAGTTCGATACTCGTTAGTGAGTGTGTGTGTGTTCACATTATTTGTAAGTGCACCGTGTTATAAAAGCTTATGAATGACGACTACTTGAAAATGTGTCTGGCGTAAGAAGTTCAAGAACTTTGTAGAACTGTGTGCAGGAAGTTTATAAACCGATTAAAAAAGATTTTTTTTAATCTATGTCTGCATATATATAAACGCATGTGGTGTCGATATTTGGGGCTCTGTTATTGGGGCCACCGACCAAGAGGAATAATTGTTTTTAGAGGGCTCCATTGCAGTGAGGCCCCCCCAAAACTGTTATTGATGCCACTTAGTGCACAAATGGGATTTGCATTTCATATGATGTATTAGACCAATCTACATGTTTAAAATCCGTAATTAATATAATTAATTAGGACAGGAAACTTAAAGAAAATTTATTATTTTAAAAAATAAAAAAGCGTGGGTGTCCATCCTTGATACATAGAATTTTTTTTTTTTAATTTACAGTTACTTATCAACTAACATAAAGACATTTTTAGTTCAGTATACTGTAATAACACACGCTTTAATTTTTAAGCAATGATAATGTATATAAATATTTGAATGTATAACTAATGATTGTGTTATTTTTAAATGTATAACTGAATTATTGTGTTACTTTTATATGTATAATTGAATTATTGTCACTTTTAAATGTATCACTGAATTATTGTTACTTTTAAATGTATCACTGAATTATTGTGTTACTTTTAAATGTATCACTGAATTATTGTGTTACTTTTTAGTTCTCAAAGAATTAAGCTTTCTATTGTTTGTGAATGCTGTAAAATAAGTAAATTAATTTGGAAAGTTACACAGGACTAAAAAAAAGCTTCACAGTTTCATGCTATTCTGCAGCGTTTGTATGAATTATATTTGTTTCGACATGATAATCTCAAGGTGAATTTTTCCCATTATAAACATTACCAAAGAGTGATTCTGAGTGCTAATTCATGAACTCGAGATCATTTAAATCTTTCACTGGTAAAGTCATGGTGAATCTACACATGTCAAAATTTGATCCTTCTCATCGAATTAGGACAGGTCCGAAAGTGAGCTACAAGATTTGAGAACACATGTTGACACACACAAATAGAAAGTGAAACTAACTGACAGCTTATAAAAAAAACAGATGTAAATACATTATAGAGTTGACACATCTGTACAACTAAACATGACATCAATGGTTATAAAGTTGAGGACATCTGTACAACTAAACATGACATCAAGGTTAGTATAAAGTTGACAACATCCTGTACAGCTAAACAGGACATCGAAAATTCGTATAAATCTTAGTGTACATGGACCAGCTCTAGATGACCAGATCCATCCCTGGTAGTGGGTCAGCTCAAGGTTGTCATGGCAGAAGGAGGTAGTGAGGAAATAATTTGCAAATGACAGGTCAATGTCTGAGGTTCAAACCCTGGTGTCTGAGGGTTCAAACCCTGATGCCTGATGGTTCAAACCTTGCAGTGTCTTAGGATACAAACCCTGATGCCTGAGGGTTTCAAACCTTGATCTCTCTGAGTTCAAACCTTGATGCCTGAGGGTTCAAGCCCTGATGCCCTGAGAGTTCAAACCCTGGTGCCTGAGGATACAAGCCTGATGCCTGAGGGTTCAAACCTTGATGTCTGAGGTTCAAACCCTGGTGTCTAGAGAGTTTAAAACTTCTCCTGGTGATCTTAGTAAACTATATGGCCTACTCTAAGCGTCAGGTTTATCAAAAATCACATGCAATAGACACTGCTGACCATTAGGATTTCTTGAAATGATAAAAGCAAGTGATAGTGGCTCCCACTTTACGTGAGCAGGAACTGCCTGGGATTTCTCAATGGATATAATAGACTTGGATATAGTATAGATGTGTTTGAAATAATGTCCAAAAAATGTGATTAATACATTAATTCATCTTGCTTAATGTTTAAAAGGCATGTCAGATCCCTAAAATAAGTTGAAGCTCTTTAAAAAAATCAACGTCCATTACCAAATTGGACATTATAATTGGTGTGAATGAGAGTCTTTGTTAAATTTTTTTTTTAACGCCTTATGATGCTTTTTCAAAACAGAAAGAAAAAATTGGGAGACACGTTTAAAGATTTTTGGTTTTTGTAAGTAATATTATTTTTTTTAAATATGGTGGAATCATATGGTTCATTTTTAAAAGTTTAATTGCAGCTTTTTGAAGTGATTTTTTTGGTATAACAACAAGTTTTCATTTCACTTCACTGCTCCAGACGCATAATGAAATATGGGTCATAAGTCTGTTATTGACAAAAAAAAAATCAATGTAATGTTAATTTGAATAAATAA
>JAGDYQ010000001.1:32763800-32773988 GCA_021962125.1 Bulinus truncatus | reverse complement strand
ATCGAGTTCAAGTGTAGGCTACGTTCGATACCATAAGAAACCCACAGAATACATGGTAGTGCAAAAAGAAAGCGCTAGACAAGTATCGCGCACATTTCGATAAAAGTGTATGTTCGATACCTAAAAGCTGCGGTTCTCAGCCTGTGGTACGCTCCACCCCCCCCCCCTCGCCCCCCCCCCCAGGGGTACGGGAGAAGGTTATACAGGGGCACGCAGCGACATGTAATTTTTCGTTTAAAACAAACAATGAGTTTGAAGGAGGTCGCCAGTTTGATGCGTGACTCGTCACCAGACCACGTGACCTAAGTATCGCATTAAAAAGGTAAACACATTCCATTATGAAAATAAAATACATTTATTCGCGAACTCACGAGCGAGGGCTACCCGCAGTCCCGCAGGGCATACTTTCGCACCCTTCGGGGTACAGTCGCGAAAAATGTTGAGAGCGCTGTCTTGAGGCACTCTCAGAATACATAGTAGTACAGACTTTCGAAAGACGGCCCGGCACTCTCAGAATACATAGTAGTGCAAACTTTCGAAAGGCGGCCCGGAACTCTCAGAATACATAGTAGTGCAAACTTTCGAAAGGCGGCCCGGAACTCTCAGAATACATAGTAGTGCAAACTTTCGAAAGGCGGCCCGGAACTCTCAGAATACATAGTAGTGCAAACTTTCGAAAGGCGGCCCGGAACTCTCAGAATACATAGTAGTGCAAACTTTCGAAAGGCGGCCCGGAACTCTCAGAATACATAGTAGTGCAAACTTTCGAAAGGCGGCCCGGAACTCTCAGAATACATAGTAGTGTAAACTTTCCATAGGCGACCCGGAACTCTCAGAATACATAGTAGTGCAAACTTTCGAAAGGCGGCCCGGAACTCTCAGAATACATAGTAGTGTAAACTTTCCATAGGCGACCCGGAACTCTCAGAATACATAGTAGTGCAAACTTTCCATAGGCGGCCCGGAACTCTCAGAATACATAGTAGTGCAAACTTTCCATAGGCGGCCCGGGGGGTTCTGACCATAGCGAACTCAGACTCGACGATTCCTGGTTTGAAGAAAAACAACAAGTCCAGGCCAAACCTGTCAACAGCAACAACAACAATAACACAATGGACACAAAACTTGTAGTTGTTCTAACCTACATGTATTCACATTATAATAAAGCAATATGCTACGAGAGAGACACGGTGTAACACAACGATATAAAAAATGTAATCTATTCTTCTTCAGGAATCGTAACGTGCCATTGGTTGGCAAGGATAGAATTACACACCATGGTGTGTACAAAACTGTACATATAATAGAAATATAGAACAGAACCCCACTTCGTTAATAGGTTTTTCACAGATTTCTAGATATCTATTATGCATTCTTTCTATCTCATTTCCCCACTCTCTCTCTCTCTCTCTCTCTCTCTCTCTTGCTCATTCTTTCTTGCCCGTGTGTGAATGGTCTGTGTGTGTTTGTGTGAATAGTGCGTGTTCGTTTGTGTGCGTGTGTCTCGGTGCACCACGCTGGAACCACTCAATTTGACCAATACCATTGTCTGTGGCCATTTTTTTTTATAATCCCACGGGAAATCTTTAAAAAGTACTTAAATTGAAATCATCGATTGGAAGCAGACGATAACAAAGGGGGAAAAAAAAGAAAGTACTGGGTAGGCATAAAGTTGACACGACTGGCCAGATTTTCTTTGCCGTGAACGGTCATATTGTTGAATGACTTCCGGTTTCATTAAAGAGAATGTGGCATAACAATAACAAAAATATTGACAGCGAATATTTTTAGTTTTGTTGCAGTATAACTACTCCACGGTGGAAGGAAAGGGGGGTTTTAACAGCATGCCATATAGGCAAGCTTTTTTACAATCTTATGTACCGTACAACTCAGGGCGTGTCACCTGCACATGTCTCCCGTGGTTCCTCCATGACCATTGCGCTCTCGGCAATGGCGGGGTGGAGGGTGAAAGACGGGCACTACGAAACAGCCCCATTAGTAAAGTTCCCTTAGACTAATAGGACATAGGGGCAGATGAGGTATTGAACCCATACGTTGTTGTTGTAACCACGTCATATTAAGAGATTGTGTGGTTAAAAATTCACTTGGCAAAATTCCCTTGGCCCTCACCGAGAATCGAACCCGGGACTCTCAGGTCGACAATCAAGGGAATTGACACACACACACACAAACTTCACAATGTGAGCATATAGACAATATGTAATATTATGTTCATCAGGCTAATTAGTTTCATCTTTTTGCTTTTACTGTGTTCAATTATCCCCACTGAAAAAAAATAGGGGTGGGCAAACTTTTTGAACCGCGTGCGACAGCGGGTCCATTACGCTGACAGAAGGGCCGGATCAAGAGAAGATGTTAATTTTTCTTAAGCTATCAATAAATAATATAAATGAAATGTAAACGTCATCGGGGAATCGGGTGTAGATGAGCGATGCGCTGGCCCGGATGAAACAGCCCGTCAGGTCGCACTTGGACCCGACGGCCGTAGTTTGCCCATGCGCTGGTCTAAAAGACCATTTGAAAATAAACCGAAGATCCAATACCTTGATTTTGTCCTTCATGACTGCCTGCCTGGGCTGTCTGTGAATTATCCCCTCCTGATTGGTTGGAGTGTAAGCCAGCAGTTGTTGAAACTTTCTCCCGCACTCGTCAATCGCCGTCATAGTTCACGGAACGTGCACTTCTAAGTTGTCCAGATTTTTACACTTTTTTTTTTCAAAAATTAATTTACTGTTATTCTTTTTATTTTTGTTCAATCCTATTCATGCAGAAAATAAACAACTGATCCATGTAGAAATTAATGCAACATTTCCACTGCCTACTTCCATTGACCACATGGTTCATTAAATCCTCTCTTCTATAAAATATGCTTTCAAATAGAAAAACGTAACCGAGTAAAGACATATAGCCAACGCGGCACAATTTCCCCGTATGAACGGCGTCTGGCACTATTTAGTTTACTCTCGAAGCGACTGTTAATACATTCATACTTTCGCAAGTCACTTCCGGTAAACAAAATGTAAGTATGTATATATATATAACGTACACTAACGAATTTTTAAATCAACTTTAAGGTTGGAATCAGAAAGGGGGGAGGGGGAGAAGGGATCTCGTCCTAGCGTGTCCCACCCAAAACCTCAGGTTACACTCAGATTTAAAAAAAAGACCGTCACTGCAATTCGACACATTGTGGTCGCTGCATGTTAAGTTGTTGATTTCCTAAATTTAAATCAATTGCATGCAGGCTAGTTACCGAAAGAAAAAAAAAGCAGCTTTTTTTTAAAAATGTAATTGAATCAAGTCGCCACAAATGTTATAGCTCTACCAAACGTCCACTGGCTAGGGTTAGAAATAATACCACCAAACGTCCACTGACTAGGGTTAGAAATAATACCACTTAACGTCCACTGACTAGGGTTAGAAATAATATCACATAACGTCCACTGACTAGGGCTAAAAGATGTATATAGTTTCTAGCGAGCAGTGACCCATTTGTTGATAGGGCTGTGTACTGCGGAAATGGAAACATGGAATTCCTGTTTAGGAATGAACTTTCCATAACATGGCATTCCATGGGGTGGGGTGTGGAAGGGGCGCTGACTCATGACTTTAAAAAAATGTTTATAAGCATACAAGAACACACACACATTATATATATATATATATATATATATATATATATATATATATATATATGCAGCATTCAATTGTTTCGAGGGAGTCACGTGATAAGGTTACCACTATCCCCACACAATGGGATCACTACAATATATTATCACAACACAACAAAGCTAATACCGGAATTTATTATTTTTCATTCAAGTAGACATAATCCCGAAACACGCTACTGCCCAGGCTTGTCAACTTCTGCTGGCCCCCGGGGGTCATTATTAGGTCAAGTCTGCTTGAGAGGTCTGGGTCCACTCGTACTGTAAATCCCGCTGGATCCAATGTTGACACGTTGGATTGCTAAAACCAATGTCTATAAGTACGCAAGAGTTGAACCAATTCTAGTCAGACGGTGTAGGGTCGATCTCGGGTATAAACTTGATAAGTAAAACGAACGGAACGGAAGCCAGTACTTCAGTTTGAACTTTAATCAAACTGTTTATTGGAAACTAACAAGTTGGTGTTGAGAGTGCAGCCAGTTTTAATCCAACGGGCAGAGTCCAAATATTTCAAACTTCGCGCCTAGCAACCAAAGTGTCGGGGGGGGGGGGGCTTTGAATGACAGAGTAAGACATAGTTTGTGAAAAACAGGTTGTGAAAGACTAAGGTTGTGAAAGAAAGACAGAGGTTGTGAAGGAAAGACAGAGGGCGGGCGGATGGATGGATGGACGGACGGACGGACGGACGGACGGACGGACGGACAGACAGACAGACAGACAGACAGACAGACAGACAGACAGACAGATAGACAGATAGATAGATAGATAGATAGATAGATAGATAGATAGATAGATAGATAGATAGATAGATAGATAGATACACTTCTGGTCTGACAAATAAATATTTAAACATGCGCGTCCCAGATTCGGTCTCGGGGGTCCATGATCCTACGATTCAAAAAAGACAATGTGTACCGCAAAATGGTTTGTACACATCAAATGACAGATAATTTGTCTTAGTCACTAGAACATTTAACCGCATTTGTATAAACGAGAAAGACGACCCCCCCCCCACACACAAATCACGACAACAATACTACACACATTTCCGTAAATAAGGAAAACGTCCACTGAACAGTTAATTGAATTTAAAACCAGCACGGCTTTAACCAGATAGACAACTCCAACCGCACGGTTTTAACAAGATAGACACCTCCAGCGTGGAAATACATTTGTACAAGAAGAATGGCACTAAATCCCAAACAGGGACGTGTTAATTGAAACACAGGCGACTGGCAAGCGAGATGTTTTTAAGAGTGGGGAATGGGGGTGGGGGTGGAGGTGTCACAGCCAATGACCACCACACGTGGTTTTGAAAACAAACAAAAGTGTGTGGTGTAGGATTGGTAAAGCTTGGGGGGTGGGGGGGGGCGCACACAGGTTGCATGTTACAAATGGGCGTGTTTATGTTGTGAACGGGACAGATCGATTCATCCCCCACCCCCCCTGCCTTAGTGATCGATAACACAGAGCATCAAATGTACAGAAAAATAAATCAGCGCTGCTTGAATCAATGTAAGCCTGTCATATGCATCACAGATAATTCTTTATAACAATAACAATACCATTAGGCCTATTCTGTACAATAACAATAGCATTAGGCCCACTCTGTACAATAACAATACCATTAGGCCTATTCTGTACAATAACAATAGCATTAGGCCCACTCTGTACAATAACAATACCATTAGGCCTATTCTGAACAATAACAATACCATAAGGCCTATTCTGTACAATAACAATACCATTAGCCCCATTCTGAACAATGACAATAGCATTAGTCCCACTCTGTATATTTAGTTTTTGTTTCATCATTTTTCTCATTTTAGTTTTTGTATTTTTTAATAAGAAAATTGTTTTAAAAATTCGCGACAATCTAAATGGCCCAATGTTACGTTGTGTTGTTTTTTTTTTTTTGGTGACCCTAGTTAAAGGTTCCAAATACGCGGCAAACTTTGACAAGTGGGGCCCTCTTAGACAACCCCCCCCCTCCCAAACATTTGTCATTTCCGCCCAGGGAGTTCTTGTCTATTACTCAGATTGTCTTTACATAGCTGAGCCTGACTAGTAGCGGGCCTGACTGTCGGTAGGCCTGCCTGTCGTTGGGGCCTGACTGTCGGTAGGCCTGCCTGTCGTTGGGGCCTGACTGTCGGTAGGCCTGCCTGTTGACGGGCCTGACTATCAGCAATGTAGGCCTGCCGATACGCGAGACCTTTGCCAAGCCATTTCATCTCCAACAAGTTAAACATAAACAACTCTCTTAAGTCCAGACATTTTCCCCACAGAAATATCATCGGTGTTCAACTTTAAACTATGATTGGCTACTGTCAAAAACAGGAACCTTATCATTTGGGGAAGGGGTGCAGTGTCGTAGCGAGCTTAACTCGCGCCCGGGGCACAATACCTTTTTAGCGCCCCCCCCCATTCAAAAAACCATATAATCTTATATGTAAAATATACCATTTGGCGCCCCCTTTGTGAGTAGCGTCCGGGGCATGATGACCCCCCTGCCCCCTCACTATGCCACTGGGGGGGGGGGTCCCTCAGTCAGCTGACAAAGTTTACCCAAGCTCGGCTCTGACTGAGGGCAAATTGTTTTTTTTCCTCTTGTTTAAGAAACTTTGTGGGCGAGAAATCTGCATAGAGGATCCCACCACCCCACCCCAAATTTCAGGCCTTTATGAATAGAAATAGAAACATGTTACTGCTGCGTACATTTCTTAAAACATATCAGCCTCAAAGTAACCCCAGCATTCAACATAACATATGAGCCGTGCAGTAACCCCCAGCATTCAACATGACATATGAGCCGCGCAGTAACCCCCAGCCTTCAACATAACATATGAGCCGTGCAGTAACCCCCAGCATTCAACATGACATATGAGCCGTGCAGTAACCCCCAGCATTCAACATGACATATGAGCCGCGCAGTAACCCCCAGCCTTCAACATGACATATGAGCCAAGCAGTAACCCCCAGCATTCAACATGACATATGAGCCGTGCAGTAACCCCCAGCCTTCAACATGACATATGAGCCATGAAGTAACCCCCAGCCTTCAACATGACATATGAGCCAAGCAGTAACCCCCAGCATTCAACATGACATATGAGCCGTGCAGTAACCCCCAGCATTCAACATGACATATGAGCCATGCAGTAACCCCCAGCATTTAACATGACATATGAGCCATGCAGTAACCCCCAGCATTCAACATAACATATGAGCCGCGCAGTAACCCCAGCCTTCGCCATAAGACTCATTGAACCATGCAGTGAAATGTCACATCGACGGATGAATGGTCTAAATGGAAATGGCGTCTTAAGAAAGATATTCCATTGTTCAGTAGAAAGAAAAAAATTATAATGAAAACAATATCATTGTGTGTTTTTTTTTAAATCTTTTGTGTCGGCCCTCCGTAGGTCAGAAATATAATTGAGAGAGAAAAAATGCGAGATTAAATTTCCACTGCACTGATTGTGTTAAAGGGGGGAGGGGGGATAATTCGTGCCCTGAAACGTCTGCTCGGCACGCTCTTGTTACATTTGATTCGAAAAATAACCGCCGCGGGTAGTGCGAAGTTGACACCACATCAATACATCCCATGCACAATACTGGCAATGATTACGAATGGGAGGGGGGTGGGTGTGTCACGGTGATACAGTTCGATACTCGTTAGTGAGTGTGTGTGTGTGTGTGTGTGTTTACATTATTTGTAAGTGCACCGTGCTATAAAAGACAGCTTATGAATGACGACTACTTGAAAATGTGTCTGGCTAAGAAGTTCAAGAACTTTGTAGAACTGTGTGCAGGTAGCTTACAAACCGATTAAAAAAGAATTTATATATATGTATATATATATATATATATTTATTTATTTATTTAAACGGATGTAGTGTCGATATCGGGGGTGCTGGATTATTGGGGCCACCGACAAGAGGAATAATTGTTTTTAGAGGGCTCCATTGCAGTGCACAAGTGAGATGTGCATTTCATATGATGTATTAGACCAATCTACATGTTTAAAATGCGTAATTAATATAAATAGGACAGAAAACTTAAAGAAAATTTATTATTTAGAAAAATTAAAAAGCGTGGGTGTCCATCCTAGATACATAGAATTTTTTTTTTAATTTACAGTTACTTATCAACTAACATAAAGACATTTTTAGTTCAGTATACTGTAATAACACACGCTTTAAATTTTAAGCAATGATAATGTATATAAATATTTGAATGTATAACTGAATTATTGTGTTACTTTTAAATGTATAATTGAATTATTGTGTTACTTATAAATGTATCACTGAATTATTGTGTTACTTTTAAATGTATCACTGAATTATTGTGTTAGTTTTTAGTTCTCAAAGAATTAAGCTTTCTATTGTTTGTGCATGCTGTAAACTAAGTAAATTTATTTGGAAAGTTACACAGGACTAAAAAAAAGCTTCACAGTTTCACGCTATTCTGCAGCGGTTGTATGAACTGTATTTGTTTCCACATGATAATCTCAAGGTGAATGTTTTCCCGTTATAAACATTACCATAACAGTAATTCTGAGTGCTAATTCATGAACTCGAGATTATTTAAATCTATTACTGGAAAAGTCATGGTGAATCTACACAAGTCAAAATTTGATCCTTCTCACCGAATTAGGACAGGTCCGAAAGTGAGCTACAAGATTTGAGGACACATGTAGACACACACAAATAGAAAGTGAAACTAACTGACAGCTTATAAAAAAAACAGATGTAAATACATTATAGAGTTGACACATCTGTACAACTAAACATGACATCAATGGTTATAAAGTTGACACATCTGTACAACTAAACAGGACATCAAAGAGTATAAAGTTGACACATGTACAGCTAAACAGGACATCGAAAATTCCGCATAAATCATGTGACCAGCTCTAGATGACCAGCTCCATCACTGGTAGTGGTGCTCAAGGCTGTCAAGGCAGAAGGAGGTAGTGAAATAATTTGCAAATGACAGGCAATGTCTGAGGGTTCAAACCCTAATGTCTGAGGGTTCAAACCTTGGTGTCTGAGGGTTCAAACCTTGGTGTCTGAGGATAAAAACCCTGATGTCTGAGGGTTCAAACCTTGATGTCTGAGGGTTCAAACCTTGATGTCTGAGGGTTCAAACCCTGGTGTCTTAGGATACAAACCCTGATGTCTGAGGGTTCAAACCCTGATGCCTGAGGGTTCAAACCTTGATGTCTGAGGGTTCAAACCCTGGTGTCTGAAGATAAAAACCCTGATGTCTGAGGGTTCAAACCTTGATGTCTGAGGGTTCAAACCCTGGTGTCTTAGGATACAAACCCTGATGTCTGAGGGTTCAAACCTTGATGTCTGAGGGTTCAAACCCTGGTGTCTGAGGGTTCAAACCCTGGTGATCTTAGTAAACTTATGGCCTATCTAACGCCAGGTTTATCAAAGGAAGTACGTACAATAGGCACTGTGACATTAGGATTTCTTGAAATGATAACAGCAAGTGATAGGCAAACAACACACAACACATTGAGCAGGAACTGCCTGGGATTTCTCAATGGATTTATAATAATAGACTTGGATATAGCATAGATGTGTTTGAAATACAAAAATGTCCAAAAAAGTGATTAACACATTAATTCATCTTGCATGATGTTTAAAGGCATGTCGGATCCCTAAATAAGTTGAAGCTCTTCAAAAAATCAACGTCCATTACCAAATTGGACATTATAATTGGTGTAAATGAGAGTCTTTGTTAAATTTTTTTTTAACTATGATGCTTTTTCAAAACAGAAGAAAAAATGGGGGGGGGGGCAACGTTTAAAGATTTTTAGTTTTTGTAAACAATATTATTTTTTTTTAAATATGGTGGAATCATATGGTTCATTTTAAAAAGTTTAATTGCAACTTTTTTGATGATTTTTGGTATAACAACAAGTTTTCATTCCTTCACTGCTCCAGGCATAATAAAATATGGGTCATAAGTCTGTTATTGAAAAAAAAAATCAATGTAATGTTAATTTGAATAAATAATTTTGTTTTATTAGTTAATGAAATATTTTTTTTTAAATGTCTCAGATGTCTACTGCAGCTATACTGATCAAATAATGTCTCAGATATCTACTGCAACTATACTGATCAAATAATGTCTCAGATATCTACTGCAACTATACTGATCAAATAATGTCTCAGATGTCTACTGAGGTTATTCTGGTAAAATCAATAAAAATTATAAGTAAACATAATACATTGGGGAGAACCTTGGGAGTTTTTCAGGTCCTGGTAAAAGTCCCCCAAAACCACCCAGGTGTAAAGGTGGGGTAGTACAGGCAGCTGGGTATAATACTTGCCTCATAATCCCCCAATATGCCATGGCTACTGAAAACGGATGAATTCTACACTTCATATGCAAAGAGCAGGACTAATCCAGACAAATGAAAATATTTCTCAACTCTTCAACGGTCTGTAAAAAAATTCAAGAATAATGAATGGAAATGAAAGGG
>JAGDYQ010000001.1:32664080-32763300 GCA_021962125.1 Bulinus truncatus | reverse complement strand
AAGAAACCTAGATCTAGAGGGAAAAAAAAAACATGGTAGTTGCAAATTCTAAATGACGATACATTAAAAAGAGGAAACAACTATTTTGACTACCGAAACGAAGTATTAGTCGGCAATATATGTATGGTTTAAGCATACACAGCACTTGTCATGGAGACACTATCAACGCAAGACATTGTTGACGGTGATTTTAGTGAAGAAGATCTTTTACAAAGCAACGCATGGGGACGTTTATTTCCACTTGGCACTAGCTTTGTTGCAATAGGTAAGTCTTTTTAGTTCACTAGCTTTCTAACTGTGTATTGCAGCTTTGGTCTTACCATCTCAGTCTCAGGTAAGAGATCTTGGTCCTCGATAACAACTACAAGTCATGCTGTTTTGACACTTTTATTTCTCTTTTCAAAACATAATCACTTTGTATGACAACATATGCTGAAACAAACTCGCATAATCCTTTTAAAGCTGGGATTAACTGTATTCCCAGTGACTAAAGACTTTATTATTGTTTATAGTTTATTCAATAAAAAACATTGTGTTATCATCTGAGAAAGAAAGATGAGCTCATTTAATTTACGACACCACATCAATTATCGAAAGGTTGACTGTTCTGAATTGTATACTAAAAATGCTCCCAGGGTAGCCAAATGTGACTCTTTAGAGCTGTAGATGCATGAACAACATTTTATGAAATTTTCTCCCTAAAAAGTTGTGTATGTATTTGTATAAAAATGTCTTGAATCCATTAAACCTCAGTAGAAAGTGCATCACTAAATCTTGTTAAATTGACTATGATGCAGCGCTTAAAAAGATTTATAAATTGAATTCAGCTCTCATTTACCTATTGCAAAGCTATCCTGGCCTAAACCAGTCCAGTGGTAGTGAAAACTGGCACTTTGTTGATTGTCACCCTCAAAGAGCAAGTTATTTTTTTCTATTATTATTTAATTACTTTTTTTTTTAAATCTTGATGAATTAAAAAGAATTTTTTTGTAAAGTATTTTTTACTTATAAAAAAACTGAAATGCAGCTATAATCAAATACCCAGTGATATTGGGTTCGCATTTGCACTGATGGGTTTTCTTTTAAAAAATTTCTTATTTCCAGACTTAACAGAAGATTCTTACTCTTTTGGTAGAGGGGAAGAATGTGATATTCCTTTTAACAACCAGGCAGCTAAGCATCAGTGTTTTCAAGCCTACAGCAAAATTCATTTTAAGTTACACAGAGTAAGTTTGATTTGTCAATAAATCCTTTCCTTTTCTGTTTGTTGTTTTTTTATCTCTCTTTAATAAAGGTAGCATCTCCTGGTCATTTTTATTGCATTTTATTTATTTATTTTATAGCAAAATACAAGCACTGGCACTCATGTGTTCTTAGAAGATACAAGTAGCAATGGAACATTTATTAATGGGGAAAAAGTTGGTAAGATTTGTGTGCAATTTACATTATCAATATAATTTTTTTTTTACCGCATTAAAAATTATTAAAGAAAAAAAAAACTTGCAGCACAAAATTTGTGATTTAATTGAATGCTAAAAAATGAACAAATTTTGCATTTTTAAATGTTGATTACTACTGTTGTGTCAAGTATCCACAGTTAAGATATGAATTATTTTCTTTATTTTTAGCTTATGAGGTTGAATTTAAAAATCATTTTGCATCAATTCTCTATAGGAAAAGGCAAGAAACAAGTGTTAAATAATAATGATGAAATCGCTTTAGCTATGAAAAAGAATAAAGGTAATGAATTATTTTAGCTTATTTGAAATTGGTTGAATTAATTGTAAGTGCACCTGTGTTGTTTTTTGTTATTTATTCATGATTTCTTTAATTGCTTTCTTCAAAAGCATTCACAAAAATAAGCCACATAAGTAGAACTCATAGGTTTTAGTTGCTTTGGTATATGATATGGTGGTTGTCATTCCCTTGAACTTCCTCATTGTTGGGAGACATGCTAGGACTCCTGTGAGCTAAACTGTTCAAGCTTACATGTATTCACTCGGTGGTAGGTTTGTAGATGTCTCGTTACATCAGCACTATAGCCAAGGTTGCATTGGCCATGGCAATGATACAGAGACTATAGTTAATAGGGATCAATGCCATTGAACCTGTAATCTATCACTGAACTTGTGCATTTTCAGGTTTGCACTTGCCTGTATTTGTATCTATACTTGAGACTCATACAAATTTCTAAATGAATTATGGGTAAAGTTTTGATATTTATGTATACATATTTAAAACGTTGTTGTTTTTTTTTTAAATTATTATTGAGTTTGTTTTTCTTCTAACTTATGTCAATCTAAATTTTAGCTTATGTATTCATGGACCTGCACGCCAAAGAAGATGCCACTTTGCCAGCAGAAGTAACAGACAAATACACATTGACAAGAGTCTTAGGAAAGTATGTGAACTTTTTTTTTCTGCGTGTCATCTCGGTTTCAGACACTTGATTATCAATTTGTTCTAAAAAAAAAAACTTCTGTATAGAAATTTAAATCCTCTATACTTTCCTATGAATGATAGTTAAATGTGCTCTTTTTGTATGGGTTTGAGTTAATTACTCTTAACTAAAATTTTATAAATAGGATTTGAAATACTTGCATAGGCTGAGTTTCTCACACTATAAACACATTAGGTTTGTCCTTATAATTTTTTTTGGCAACGGGGTAAATTTTCTCCAGTTTTGCTCAGTTAAATTCAAAGACAAAAAAAGGAAAAAAAATGATACATCAACAAATGAAAACTAGATGGATAGAGATTATATTTTCTGGAGAACAAAAGATGGATAGAGATTATATTTTCTGGAGAACAAAAGATGGATAGAGATTATATTTTCTGGAGAACAAAAGATGGATAAAGATTATATTTTCTGGAGAACAAAAGTAGAAGAATCTTTATCCTCCGACATTCTCCTTTATTATAAATATTCTCTAACTCTTTACTATTGCTGCCGGCATTACATTTTAAACAATTACATTTCCGCCAAGATTTTTTTTTGTATCATATTTAAGCTAACAGAAAACAGCTAAAGCAAATTGGAAAAAAACAACAAAGGACACATTCTCTTTACCTTAAAATGAGAAAAAATGGCAACTGAAAATTAGCGCCATTCTGGAGTCATTGTTAGTCCCTTATGTCTTCATATTTACTTCTGTCATTCTCACTGAACTACTTAAAAATACAAGTATAAATGTCATTCATTGGTTCGCTATTTAGTTTATACACTGTTTGAGTCTATTCAATATATCTTCTTCAACAATCAAAACCGCCTCTATGTAGAGAGGTCATTTTCTACATGTTTTGATGATAATTATGTCAAATATTAACATTTAGCCTAAAGGGTGTTGTTGTTATTTTTTGCTAACGATGTTTTTATTCAACGTAATAATCATTAAGGTTTCTGGTCTTTTTTTTTCATACTATTTTATAGTGACAATTATTCCGGTGGTATGTGTTTCATTTCTTGATGAAATTTCTTTTTACTGACAAAGATTTATAATGTTTAATTATGCTATTCACAGGGGAGCATGCGGTGAAGTCAGATTAGCTTTTGCTAAAGGATCCTGTGAAAAGTTTGCCTGCAAGATAATATCCAAGAAGAAATTTTCAGTTGGTGGCAAGTCACAACTCGTGAGTCATAATAACACATTGATTGGCTTTAATAAAAAAATTGATTGGTTTAGTATCAAATTCATTGCTTTTGTGGCAAATTAATTAGTGTGGTTACATATTGATTGGTTGGCAACTCATTTGTGGCATTGATATGTTTGGTAAATAATTGATTTGTATGGTGATAATCGATTGGTTTAGAAACATTGAGTTTTTTTTATTAAACTGATTGATTTTATCTTTTCTTACACGCCTGAGTTTAAAATAGAGCCAGTTTTACTTTTTTTAATGGTCGACAAAATTTAAAGAGTCGACATCTGACACTTGGTTATTTGAATTAATTTTCATTTCTGTTTCAGAATTTGGCATCAAGGGTGATGGATGAAGTGAGAATACTGAAAGCACTAAAGCATGTAAGTGTTTTTAATTTAAAAATTTGTGTCCTTTAAAAGTCAATTGATTTCACATGCCATAAGCAGTGAAGTTTTAATTACAGTCAGCTCAACTGTATCTGGAATATTCCTTGAATTAAAAAAAAGGTCCTTTCAAAGTTAAACTGTTGATATTCCACAGTGCAGGTTTCTATTTTGGAAAGTTGCTTGAGGTGAAAGCTTAGAAAATTGATAAGTCGCCTAAAACGCACTTCACTACAAGTTTTTGAACTCACCTAATGCATCGATAAGATTTCAAACAACAGTGTGAGAAATCAGAAGTATTCTCTGATGTTCCTAAAAGAATTACTTGATTTCACATGATCTTGTTAGGAACCTACTGTTTTGTAATGTCCATTCTGTGTCCATATCTTATGCTACTATGGTCATTAAGGCGTATCAGAGGCCACAGTATTTCAGATCCTAAAAACATTTTCCTTTTTTTTTTTTTTTTTGTTCAGTGATGTTCCCATGAGAATTTTTACCCCCATAGATCCTCTAACAAATGTCACTGTTATTAGGATGATGCCTGTATGTCACTGTCCATCTACTTACCCACCATAGGGATTGTCTGCCAGGGCAGCAGAGGCCTCTGGATGTAGGGTGCTGGCTGCAGAGTGTTTTGACATGATGCCGTGTTGTTGTATGCAGTCATGGTTAGAGGCCACTGTTCAAACCTACACACACCCCCTTTTTGTTTTCAACTATTTTGCTTGGCATTTTCTCTTCTGCTCAGAGGATTTAAAATGTGACTTCATTTGCAGCAACTTCGGTTAAATGACTATATCGATTTTTTTATGTATTTTATAATTTCTCTGCATTTTGTGTGATTTTTTTACCTGTTTCTTTTAATTTTCAGCCATGTATAATTAAAATAGATGATGTTATAGACACGTCTGATACATTGTACATCCTGTTAGAACTGTAAGTTAACATCATCTGCTCATTAACATTAATATCTGGTTCCAGTTTAGTAAATCACCTTAATATTTTTAAGACCATTGAAATTTTAAAATAATGTTATATGTGTAGAGCATTATGTGTTGATATATGTATCTTGATATACACGTGTAGAGCATTATGTGTTGATATATGTATCTTGATATACACGTGTATAGCATTATGTGTACCTTGATTGTTTCTGTTATTTCTGTTCCAGAGTGGAGGGTGGGGAGCTGTTTGATAAAGTTGTATCTATCGACAAGTACGATGAATCCACTGGCAAGCTTTTGTTTTATCAGATGGCTGCAGCAATCAAGGTAATTAGAGTTTTTTATGTAAATCATTTTTATGGGATTCTATTTTTTTTATTATTATTAAAGTGGACAAATGAAACAGGTTTAGCTACAAATGAAACAGGTTTAGCTACAATTGAAACAGGTTTAGCTACAAATGAAACAGGTTTAGCTACAAATGAAACAGGTTTAGCTACAATTGAAACAGGTTTAGCTACAAATGAAACAGGTTTAGCTACAAATGAAACAGGTTTAGCTACAAATGAAACAGGTTTAGCTACAATTGAAACAGGTTTAGCTACAAATGAAACAGGTTTAGCTACAAATGCTACAGGCTTAGCTACAATTGCTAGAGGTTTAGCTACAAATGAAACAGGTTTAGCTACAAATGAAACAGGTTTAGCTACAATTGAAACAGGTTTAGCTACAAATGAAACAGGTTTAGCTACAAATGAAACAGGTTTAGCTACAAATGAAACAGGTTTAGCTACAAATGCTACAGGTTTAGCTACAATTGCTAGAGGTTTAGCTACAAATGAAAAAGGTTTAACTACAAATGAAACAGGTTTAGCTACAAATGAAACAGGTTTAGCTACAAATGCTACAGGTTTAGCTACAAATGCTACATGTTTAGCTACAAATTAAACAGGTTTAGCTACAATTGCTAGAGGTTTAGCTACAAATGAAACAGGTTTAGCTACAATTGCTAGAGGTTTAGCTACAAATGAAACAGGTTTAGCTACAAATGAAACAGGTTTAGCTACAATTGAAACAGGTTTAGCTACAAATGAAACAGGTTTAGCTACAAATGAAACAGGTTTAGCTACAAATGCTACAGGTTTAGCTACAAATGCTACAGGTTTAGCTACAATTGCTAGAGGTTTAGCTACAAATGAAAAAGGTTTAGCTACAAATGAAACAGGTTTAGCTACAAATGAAACAGGTTTAGCTACAAATGCTACAGGTTTAGCTACAAATGCTACATGTTTAGCTACAATTGCTAGAGGTTTAGCTACAAATGAAACAGGTTTAGCTACAAATGCTACAGGTTTAGCTACAATTGCTAGATGTTTAGCTACAAATGAAACAGGTTTAGCTACTAATATGAACCAAAAAAAAAACAATCTGTGATAACAACATTGTGTACCAACTTGGACATTTTTTGCCAGCCAAGTCATAACTGACAAACTGCCATCCAAAACATGTCCACATTTGTGTGAAGCCAATTCGTTACATTCACTTGGCATCAAATAAAAGTTTAAGAGTTGTTGTGTAGGTAATAAAGTTCGGATAAATATGTTCTTGACTTTGATTCTAATTCTCATCTCACAGTACTTGCATGACCAGGGAATCACCCACAGAGATTTAAAGGTAATTTTTTTTTTCTCTTCTAGAAATTTAATAAGATATTCATCTCGCAGTTTTCAAATTTTTTTAAACTCATTTAAACCTTTTTAGAATTATTTAATATGATGGGCCTAACCCATGTTTCAAAAGTTCATAAATTTTCTTTTTTCGTTGAGTGGCAACAGTAAGGGGACAGACATACATAAAATATTTGAACAGCATTTTTTTATTTTTCAGCCTGAAAATATTTTACTAGCCACAGACGATCTTGAAACTCTCATAAAGGTAAAACATGGATCCATCATTGAGTTTGAGTCTTTAGTGAACTTAGTGAACACTTTAGCAATACTGAAGATGTAAAAACCATAGAATGAATATTGAACAGTGTGTGTGAGATCTCATTTGAGACTTCCTTCCTGTCAAGTTGATCTGTTTCTGTAACCTCTGCATTTACTTCCCCAACTAAAGTCACGTATCCAGGGTGAACTTGAGGGACTTAACAACTTTCAACAGGACCTGGCGAGATTCCCTTTGTTCTATCAAGGATTGAACCCAGGACTCTCAGGTCGACAGTCTACACCACTCTGCCACCCATCCCTCATTAAATTTTAGTAAAGGGAGATAATAACAAAAGGTGTTGCACTTAACTGGACTTATGATTTTGTCAACCAACACTTATTAGACTTTTAATAATGTCTTTATTAAATTGACTAAGTTGTGTCGGAATTCTTGTTATTTATTAGATGACACAGGTTGGAATTGTGGGTCAGATGGCCGAGTGGTGTAGATACGCGACTGTCAAACTGAGAGTCCTGGGTTCGAGCCTTGGTGAGAACCACTGGCATTTTTCCAGCTGAAATTATTTCAAAGTCGTCCCACAAGTCCACCCAGCTTTAAATGGGTACCGGTAGCCGACATTAAGTTGGCGGAGTAAAGACAGTTGGGCCTTATGCTAACCACACAATCCCTTCATATGCCGAGGTTATAGAAACAGATGAATTCTACACTTCATCTGCCCCGATGGCCTAAGGGCTAAGGGAAATTTACAACTTAGAATTCCTTTTTTCTATTAAGAAGTACACAAGTTTGTGTTATGTCAGTATTTAAAATGAGATATATCTAGAGATAGAATTCTAAAAAAAAACTACCTCATTACATTAAGTTGTGAATTTTAAAATATTTTTATGGCATGTTAAAACTTTGAAATCAAATTGATTGTGATTATGTGCCTTAAAAACGTGAGGATTTACTGTAGTTTGGATGGAGAGCATCACAGGATACAGGCTCGGGCGTTGGCATTAAATTTCAGAACTTGGTTGGATGACTTTCCATACAGGGATCACACATTCTGTTCAATTAAATCTTCTGTGGTAAAAGTAAATATTAATTGTTTTGATAAATTTATAAAAAAAAGTATAAATCAGTTTAAATATTAACTAATTTCTTTTTCATTTTTGAAAAAAAAATAAAGGTGACGGATTTTGGTTTGTCCAAGTTTGTGGATGCTGGATCCATGATGAAAACTTTCTGTGGCACTCCAACTTACCTAGCTCCAGAGATTCTCAAATCTGCTGGGACTGGTGCATACACAAAAGCCATAGATTGTTGGAGCCTTGGTGTGATCTTGTTTATTATGTAAGTTGGCGGCTTTGGCGTATTTTTGTTTTTAAAAAGCTGGGAGTTCTCTTTAAAATTCCAGAATGTCGTAGGCTTGTGATGCTAATCAAAACTGTGATGATTGGCCTGCAGGACATTTATTTAAACTTTTGACCCATAAAGTACACTGCCATTTATATGTATAAAAAAGTAAAGTTCCCTTAAGCCCCAAAGGGCTCATCGGGGCAGATGAAGTGTAGAATTCATCTGTTTCAGTAACCTCGATATATAAAGGGATTGTGTGGTTAGCACGACGCCCAGCCGCCTTTACTCCCCCAACTGCTTTGGGACTTTCATCAGGGCCTGAAAAAAATCCCAAAGTTCTCACTGTGATTCAAACCCGTGACACTCCAGTCTACTGTTGAGCGCTCTACACTGCAGGACCACTCGTCCCCTAATATATATATATATGTATCCCCTGTTGAAAAATTTGAACTTTGTTTACATGACCTACACCAGCATAATCTTGACACTGAGGTATACTAATGGCCTGTCATGGTCAGAAGCACGGCTGAGCACATCCTGTGGTCAGTGTCAGCAACAACCACCATTCAATAACACAGAGGAGAGCAAATATGGCAACACCCTGGCCTACTACACAGAATTAACTCTTATTGAACATGTCAAATGAACCTATACTAAGTGCATAAGATAAAATCTACCCAATTTCATGTATGCTTATAAATCTAAAAATCAACAAAATTCCATGTATGTTTGTAAATCTATCAATCTTCTTTATCTCCTTTGCATGTTTTCTTGTCAACTGTCATCAATCATCCTTTATTTTTTCTTGCACCATCTGCACCAAAAGGAACTTTTTAATATTTCAAAGTTGCTGAAATATGCACAGCTGAGCATAATCTATCAAACTAATATTACAATATGAAGTGTACAACATTTACATTAGATTACTTCTTTGCTGTCTGTGTGAAAAATATTCTTTTGTTCCTTTATAAGTTAACACATCGTAGCTTGGTGTGTCATAGGTCTCCATTTTTATACATAAAGACACAGCCTCAGTAATTTCTTCTTGCTCCGTATTACTGAACACGTATTGACGGTTCAAAACTGTTTTTTTTTTTTTGTTTCAGAACTGTATCAAGAAATTATATTCCATAATGATGTTTATCACATTAAATTTACAAATTGTTTAAGAAATATATTTCCTGCTTCGACATTTTTTTTTTAAATCTAGTTTATTTTAACTTTTACATAACACACAGTGTATGATTTATTGAGTTATAATGCTAAAATATAGAGGTTCTATTGATCTGTCTGTAAAATTTTGTCGTTCTTTTACCTCAGGTTGTCTGGTTACCCACCATTCTCTGACGAGCGTACAGACATGGACTTACCCAAACAGATTCTAGGGGGTCACTACTCTTTCCCTAAACAATATTGGAAAGATGTCTCTGACACAGGTGGATGTTCCTTTTCTGATTTTGGTTTATAAAAAACAATCATCTTAATATTTTTTGTTTCCTTCATGGATTTAGAAAAAAAAAAAAAGAGAAAGAGAATGAGATATATCTAGAGATAGAATTCTCAAAAAAACTACTTCATTACATTAAGTTGTGAATTTTTAAATATTTTTATGGCCAGTTAATATTTTGATATTATGGCCAGTTAATACTTTGATATTATGGCCAGATAAAACTTTGATATTATGGCCAGTTAATACTTTGATATTATGGCCAGTTAAAACTTTGATATTATGGCCAGTTAATACTTTGATATTATGGCCAGTTAAAACTTTGATATTATGGCCAGTTAAAACTTTGATATTATGGCCTGTTAATACTTTGATATTATGGCCAGTTAAAACTTTGATAAATGTAATTATTAACTGAAGAATATAATAGTGCTACCTTTTTTTTTTTTAATGTGAAGTTTTTATTTAAAATTAATGTTTATCCCATTTGTAGCCCTATCTTACTTTTTAATATCTAATAAAATGAAGATGAATCTGCCAAGTTTTCAATGGTCTGCTTTTGTTTAAAGTGAAATTATAAAGTAATACATGTATATGTATTATTCCTTTTTTTTTCTATATTTATTCTCTTGAATGAAGTTACTTTTTTTATTGCAGCTATTGATCTTATCAAGAAGATGATGGTAGTTGATCCAAAGAAACGCCTGACATTCGCAGAGGTTCTCAATCACCCGTGGCTAAAGGTAATCAACTTAACTGTTTGTTACATGTAAAATCTCAAGATAGTGACACACTTGCTCTGCTTTTATTGCTGGCTGTAATCCTATGTTATATTTTAAAGCATAAGTTTCCAGCCTGTGTTAAACCTCAATGGGTTTAAATTCACCATATTTTAAAAAGCAGTGCACTAATGTATTGATGGTGTGGATCCATCAATTAAGAGGTGTAATGGCTCAACTGACCCACCGCTTATAACCTCAGTTCCCATACTGCTGGTTTGATGCTCATATGGAACCAAATCACACCATGCAGTTAATTGTTATTTAGAATGTGAATGTCTGGAAGTACGAAGGCTTCATTATTAATGTTTATTGTTTTACTGCTAAATTGATTTTGTGATAGCTGTTTAATATTTGTGCTAAATTTTTTTCATTAAATCTATATCTTGTAAATCTACAATAAATTTTGAGATTTAACATTCATTTTTTTTTTCAAATGAATTTTTTCAAAATGACGCCTTTAAAATCAAAGTAAAATTGGAAGAAACGTAATAAACTTGAAGATGAAATTTGGTAAATTGTTAAAATTTCATTCAAGTTTAAATATATGAATAACTGTATTCCATAGGATGAAGACATGATAAGCAAAGCTGAGACGTTGATGTATCCAGAGAGTAATGGGATGGTTCCCCCAAAAGCTGTAAGTTTATAAATTGACGTACAAGTATTTGGGGGGGGGGGCGGACGACAAGGATCATGGCCATAATTCAAAGAAAATTGAGTTACCTCTCCCTTTCCTTTCCCAGTTCTCTACCCCTACATGTAATAGTTATCTCAATAAGCTGTTCATAGGACAGGCTGGAAAAATTGCAAAAGTGTATTACAATGGGAAAACGAAAACAGTTTGAAGTTCATTAAAGAAAACGAAACAGTTCATTTACAGAAAACGAACAGTTGAAGTTAAAATGGGAAAAGAAAAGTGAAGTTCATTTACAGGGAAAACGAAAAAGTTGAAGTTCATTTAAAGGAAAACGAAAACAGTTCAATGGGAAAACAAAACAGTTGAACATTTACAATGGAAACAAAACAGTTGAAGTTCATTTACTACCTAAGATCTAGTGTGACTTTGCCCCCTTTTTCCAAAAGACTATTTCTATGATATTTTAACCTTTTTTAGCATGAATTGTAGAAAATGCCATTAATAAAACTACACAAAAAAATTATTAAACTCTTCAACCTTTTGAAAATAATGTCTATGCTCCCATCCCCTTTGCTATAACGGTTTTCTAAACATATAAGGTTCTGGTATAGTTCAATATGTACTTTTCACATGTTAACAGTTCATATCTTTTAATTCTCCTTAATCAGTACCACCACCAACTTCTTTTTTTAACTATCACAAATGCTTTGTTTAAAAATTTAGTTCATTAATAAATTAATCCTTTGTTCAATAGCCAACGTCTAAAAGAAAAGTTGCATCTGATGGTGATGAAGAGCCAGAAGCTAAGAGAAACTCGTCTGAAATCAGTATGTCTGAATGACTTCAAGAAATATCCTGAAATGAATGAAAGTGCCAATGATACGTTTGTATTATAAATTACCTACGTAGTTTTCATAGTAAAGTCATACCTCTGAATTTGATTTTCCAATCAGTCTTTTTCCAATCTAATCTTTTCCTGGGTTCAACGAACTATTATTTGACCCTTTACAAACTTTGTCCTTGAGCAGACTTTATGGATAAGTTTCCATTCCTCTGTCTTGCAGTCACAAGTAGGATATCTACATTCAGACCCATTCATACTTATAGCTTACCCAGTTCTTTATGAGTTTATGAGACGTATATCTGATATACTTCTTCAAAAGTACACCAAGTAGGGTTTTAAGAACTTTAGTTCAAAATTTAAAATATTTGAATGGCTAATAAATTAATTTGTTACTGTGATTAAAAATTAACGTAAATCATGAAGGAACACTTTTAAATTGTAGTGAAAATCATACAAGATGCTAATACCGCTGCTTCAAACCAGGACAAAAATTTAAAGTTGGCACAAAATATCCGTGACTGAGCTGTGGACAAAAATGTCCTCATCGTTTCATTTCCAATGCACCATTCAAATTCTGAGAAAAATTTGTAAATAAAAAAAATATACTTTTTTTTTGGATTCCGAATTTTTTTGGGGCATTTTGGATTAGGATTTATAGTATGAATGTAGCAGTTTTTTCCTTTATACTAGAAATGACTTTAATGATTTGATGACGTGTTTGCTCAAATAACAAAGTTAGTATGACAGTAATTGGTTTAAGTCTGCTGACCAACAGTGTCTTGTTTTTAAACAAACCACACAAAAAAATGCTAGACATCCTTGTTAATTCAGTTATTGCTACATGTATCAACATGTCTTTTGAAATGATTTACTTTTTGTAATGTTTCATTCATAGACTTTGTTTATTTTGTTTACGTGATACTTCAAAGTATTTACTTCATTCTGCTCAGCTCAGAAAGTTTTAAAAAGGTGTTTTTTTTTTACACCTATGTAGATATAAAAATTTATTTTACTAGAAACTTGTTTGTTTTTTTATATCATATGTATTGGTTAGCGAACAGTCTTATCATATCATACATTTCTTTCATCCTGTATTCTTTTAAAATCAAATTCTTATTTTTTAACATAGATTCTATACTGTAATAAGCCATTGTAACTTGTTATATACATACATGTGTGTACATATTTTGTTAGAATTATTTTACTGATGTTCATTTGTAAATATATTTTTTTTGTTTTATACATGCTTTTATTTTGTATTGTTATAACGAAAATGTTAAATTGTCTACCTTATGGTGCCAGGTCATCACTCATCATATTATCAGCTGTTAACACCTTGTTGAATTTTTTGCACAGACATTTTTCAAATTCATAACACCCAGTAAAATTTTTTGTTACCTAACAGTATATAACGATTGTTGGATAAAATTTATAATGAAACCAATTTTTGTAAAAAGATGGACTGATAATTTCAACAAAAATACCGTCATCCAAAGAATAAATGCAAACATTTTGAATATACAAGTATAGTGATTTTTGTGTGCTACTAGCAATGAGAATTTAGGAGAGGGCATTAAAATCTTGGTCATGTAAGCAAGGCATTCTGTTAAACATTGTTAACACAATCTTGTTGTTTTTATTTTTACTTCGTACATATATATGAAGTTTTATTTTATAGTTTTTCTGAAACTTTGTAACATTTTTTTTTAATAAATTTGATACATTCCAAAAGATTTATAAATTAGCTTCACTTTTTGTGTGATTTTTTTGTCAGATGTTACAAGTAGAGTTAAAAAGTTAAAATTTTTGTGTATACATGGATTCTGCTTTCTTGATGATAAAACCTTATTTTTGATTCAGTGAAATGAATACTTGTAGACTTATGAAGCAAATGTTTTTTTTTATAAATGTAAATTTGTATAAACAATAGCAACATAAATGTATTCAAATTAACTAGTGAGTTAAAAGATATTAAAAAGTTTTATATATATATATATATATATATATATATTATTAAAACACATTCTATAATAAAAAGAAAACTGAAATAATTGTATATACAGCTGCCTGTACTTCATTAACCCTCAAAGTTAGCTGCCTGTACTTCATTAACACTCAAAGTTAGCTGCCTGTACTTCATTAACACTCAAAGTTAGCTGCCTGTACTTCATTAACCCTCAAAGTTAGCTGCCTGTACTTCATTAACACTCAAAGTTAGCTGCCTGTACTTCATTAACACTCAAAGTTAGCTGCCCTTAACTTCATTAACACTCAAAGTTAGCTGCCTGTACTTCATTAACACTCAAAGTTAGCTGCCTGTACTTCATTAACACTCAAAGTTAGCTGCCTGTACTTCATTAACACTCAAAGTTTTTGCATTTTCTATCACTGGTGACAGCAAATTTTAAATATCTTTAGTTCTCTTTACAGAGTTCGTTACAAAAGTTTTAACAGGCTATACAGAGAGGGCAAACTAATTGTTGCATCTTCAAGTCCAACCCCGAATGTGTTTATACGATGCAATATTGGCATTACCATCCTCCATTTATTTAATTTCCCAAGGCCAACATTTCTAGGTTGTTATGAAGTGGGAAAAAAAAATTACTTGACAAATGCCCAGTACCTGACCCAAAATTTCATTGAAAATTGGCTTTTTCTGCAAAATATGTTTGTTGCCAAGATGGGGAAAAAAAGTATAAAGCAATTAAAATATTAATTTATTTTCTAATTTTTGAAAGAAAAAAAAAAGGTGATGGATTTTTGGTTTGTCAAAGTTTGTGGATGCTGGATCCATGATGAAAACTTTCTGTGGCACTCCAACTTACCTGGCTCCAGAGATTCTCAAATCTGCTGGGACTGGTGCATACACAAAAGTGATAGATTGTTGGAGTCTTGGTGTGATCTTGTTCATTATGTAAGTTGGCAGCTGTGGCGTATTTTTGTTTTTAAAAAGCTGGGAGTTCTCTTAAAACTTGTACATTTGAAATGAAATTCCAGAATGACATATTCTTGTGTTGCTAATCAAACTGTGATGATTGATATATTAAGGGAAAAAGCTGGTGGCAAGCCACTTACATATGCAAAGCATATTCAAACAATTTGATGTAAAATTCATTAAACAATTAAAGAAAGCTTTTAATTATAATGTGATTATCTCTGCATTAGCCTAAAATGATAGCAGAAGTCTGCTGGTTTTGAGGGTTATAATCATAATTTCAATAATTTTTTTATTAGTAATTAATTTTTAATGCATTTTAATGAAAGTTTATTTTAATTTGTAATTTTTTTTTTATCGCAAGCTATTTTATAATTTTAGCGCAAGCCTAGATAATTGGTGTCAACTAATGCAACAGCAATTAGGTTTTTTTTTATTCATCAGCTCATTCAGACAAAAGGTTTTTACACACAAAAGTTGATGTTTATTAAGAGAAAATGTATGATTTGAAATTTTATTCAAAGTTGTTGAATTTTACAACATATTTCCTGGATTTTTTTTATTAAAAAAAATTGTTTAGATCTGCCATCTTTGTTTTCTTGCAGTAATTTTTATTCTCAAAAATGTTTAGTACTTTTTTTTTAAATCATTATTATTCTGTTAAATCTTTTTATTGTTTTGTGATGACTGCCTGTGAATAAATATATCAGTGAGTTTCTATCAATGAGTTTCTCAGTGTTTTCTCATTTTTCAAAGCCCTTAGGCTGACCTGCACCCTCGATAGATTAAAACAGGAACAAAAAAAAAAGTTTAGTAAATCATTTATGTTGAAGTACATCATTAACAATTAAAATTTTAATATTTAAATCCATATTACACTTTTATAAACATAATTCTTAAAAACAACCAAGCCTTTGTTTAATTCAGATTTTTATTGAACTAAAAATATTTGTAGATTAATAAAAAAAAAAAAACAATGTACATAAGATGAGACTGAAAAAAAAAGTTACTAAATTTTTCTTAAATTTCTCTCAATCAGTACCGGGATGAAAACAGAATACAACTTTTTGTATTTTGTACGTTTTATACATGTATTAACTTTACATATACATATGTATATTGCAAAATTACACTAACCAAAAAATGAGATAAGAAAACAATTCAAGATTTTTTCTTATTGGACAGTGGAGAAAAAAAACAAACATGGCAAGTTACAAAAAAAAAATTTCTTGTAAATAAAAATGTACCCTGTTTACAAATATAAAACAAAAAAACAAGAAATAGTCATTAAAATTGGAATATGATTACATGTACTACTAATGCCTAAAAGAGGGAAACAATGAAAAAGTCTCAATTATATTATATCAGTAGATCCAGAGAATTTTTCTTTTGCGGGCTCCTGAAATTTCTTTTTAAGTTGTACGAGAATTTAGAACAGTACCCTCTCACCTATTTAAGGTTGACCTTGTGTAAACCATAACATAGTAGTGACGATGACAATATAGTATTTCCATTTAACATGAACCTAGTGGCTTTCTGAGAAAGTTTCTCAAGATATAGCTAACTAAACTAGATCAAGGATGGAAAACAGGATTATATCAAAGCGACAAAGTAAATTAAAACGAAATTTTTTCATGAGACCAAAAAAAAAGAAAAGAGAGATTAAAAACATTTTATTTAGTTCATGCCAATACTTTTTTTTTTTTTTTTACTTTTTTTTGGTAGTGTTTATAATTTATTTGGTAGTGTTTATAATTTATTTGGTAGTGTTTATAATTTATTTTTTTGAATTAGAACATTTTTTTTGACATGCCAGTTTCTGGCATGTAAGGGGTATATTGACCTACCCTGAACAAGATGTAAATATATAAATTAAATTGACAAAATGACATTAAGGCTGCAGGTTTTACACTAAGGCTGCAGGGTTTATTATTCAGGTCCCTGCAAGGATGAGATGTTCATCTCTTCTTCCTATAAACCACAAATAGAATGGATTTTGTTGTGCCATTTTTTATCCATAGCGGAGTGTGCAATAGTTATGGAGGCACCTCGGGAGACTTGCTGGGATTTGAACCCTTAACTGGCAGCATGCAATCTGGTTCACAACCAAAGCCCCACAGAGTAAGCTGCATTTGTATTAGACATTCACATCTCGACATAAGACTAAAATAATAAAAAGGAAAACAAAATTTTAACAAGACCTTGGAATCGAATATTTTTCAATTATTTGAAGAAAAAAATCACTTTCGCAATTTTACTTAGTGATAATTAAAAAACATTTCGAACCATTTAGCATAAATACATCACATAGGTTAAAATGATTTAAGACTTAAGCATAAATTAACAACATTATTTAGACATGTATTTGAAAATTACAGAATTTACATAAATTGAACATGCATTTAATTGAAAGTCCCCAGAACAAGGCACTTTTAAAAAAAACATACCATAGAAACAATGCATTAGGGAAATTGAAATAAGAATTCAACAAACTGGCCACCTCATAAACTTGATGACACGGGACATGCCGTGTCTGTTTTCTTTAAAGCTTTTTTAAACTTTTGTATTCACTGCATAGGATTATTAAAAAATGCTATGAATTCTGCGTATCAAGCAAACAGAAATCAACGTATAGCATAAATTTGATGATTCTAACTGAAAATTAGAACAAATGAACTTCTCTCTCTATAACAATCAGCACATTGTATGACTAGAAACAAAATGATTGAATAGGACTTTATCAGTCTAAAAAAAATCTATTCGAAGAGTTGGCTTACAGAAAATTACAGTTGAGAATTATTCAAAATGTGAGGCCTAAAAATTAATGAACTGGAATTAAATAAACCGGAATATCAATGAGAAATGCGTTATAGATGACTGATGATGGTAAAGCTAAGTGTTGTTAATATCAGCCCTGGTTTGCCTTGGATATCATTCCTTTTGAGTTGATTTACGTGAAAAACATCTAAATATTTTTACGAAGTCATTGGCCTCAGAGCAGCATAGGTGCTAATTCTCTTTCGTCTGCCTTCAAAATCCGTTTGCCCAACTGCCAACTCACTGAAATATATAACAAAAATTTATGACTGAGAAGATGCCAGACTCATTCTGTTGAGACTCAGGAAGTGATACTATAGTATTTAAGAAAAAAGCCACAAATTTTTCCTTTCTATTTCTTAAGTCTTTAAAGCAAATGAATATTACCTGTAGTTGACAGCACCATCTTCGTTAACATCCAGTTCTTTAATCAAGACATCAACTTCTTCTTCTGTTAGATTCAAACCTGTCTCCTTATAAAAAGAGCATTTGAAGATTATGATTTTTATTTTGGCATGCTCTTGTGAATCTAAAATGACGCATAAAACATTTTAATGTTTTAAATACATTTTAAATTTTTTAAGAAAATAATATTCAAAATTTTACCATAATTAAATGTTGTTTTTTTTTCCTTTGTATTTAAGTATAAGCAAAAGATCTTGTAGAGATGATAAAACATTTGATACTTACAAAATGAAGTATAATTTAAAGTAAAATAGATAGATAATAGAATTATAAAAGCACGCAAGAAATAAACAAAAAGCTTTATTGAAAAAAAAAGTGGAAGAGACTACATGTTCCACGGATCAAAATTTGGAGTAAAGTGAAATTTTAAATATTGATATTTTAAATATTGAGAGCTAAAATCTAATGTAATACTTGTAGAAAAATATTTGTTCAGTTAATTTATTTTACAAAAAATATTTTTTATTTTTTTTTTTGCTACATTTAACGCCCTTGAAGAAAAATTAATGAATATTTGTAAAATATTCAAGACAAAGATATAAACGTTATCTTGTTTTTAAATTATTAAAAATCATCATTTAAAGTATTTTATTTATATGCATTTAACGCATCTATAATACGATTTGAGCCACATTATTATAGGTACATGTACTACGCATTAAAAATGAACAAGAAAAATTGTTCATGATGAATGTTTTTTTAAGCTTCCGCAAATGTTTTTCATTTAAAATGTATTAAAAAAATGCAAGTGCTAATTAAAAAAAGTAAAAAAAACAAGTGATCAAAATATAGAATTGATACTGGAAGAAAATGAAGAAACAAAAATATTTTCTGAAATGAAAGTGATAAATGCACGTATTATAATTTAAAATTTGAAAATAAAGCTTTGCAGAGTTAAAAGTAGTTTTAAGAATCAACAGCCATGAAAATGAACAAATAGCACATTTGAAATGTGAAATATACGGAAAGTCTAAAAAGAAAATACAAAAAAAGCAAAAAAAAAAAAAAAAAAAAAAAAAAAAAACCAAAGCTACTGGAGTGAGGAGAAACAAAATGTAAAGTAAGATATAAAATAGAAATACTGTGATCAATTTATAAATGTTTACCTGTATGAGTTGCTAGAAAAAACAGACAATTTATATAAATATAGCATGCACGTTGAATATAATACCTTAAATACCGGCTCAAACACAAGAAATGATGTTGAATGTTGTTGCTTTAAATGACATATGATATTAAAACTATTTGCATCGGCAAAGAGACACCTAATTTTTACCAATATTCCTTGCTTAAATTCATCTCTAGTCACATTCATGCTGCCATCTTTATCATATCTGTTGAAAAAGTCAATCAGTCGAATATTTTTGGCGTTGATGAAAGACGTCACTTTAGCCAAAGGGTGAACTTTTTGTTTTGGTTTCAGAGGAATTTCAGTTCCTAGTGTAAAAAAAAAAAATTCACCAAATAAGATAGATTCTTATAATCTAATAGGTCATCAAATAAAGCTTATTAAAATATTATAAACTTAAAATTCATAAAATATAGCTAAAACATATTCATTAAATATAAATAAAATTAGCTTTAGGTATAAGAGATGAAGTGATAACATAAATACAGAGATTAGTTTTGTATGCTTTTAATATAGAATAGGTAGCAGCTCTAGTGCATGTACCTCCATGAGTCAATTTCAACTTTGGAAACTGTTCTTCAACTTGTTTCCACAAAGCAACAAAATCCTTATTGACAATTATATCCTGTAATTTGTATAAAATATTTCAGATCATCTTTGAAGTTGTTTTTATGAACTAAATACTTTATCAAACACAAATTCTCTATACATGTACTAGTGACAGCTGTTTAAGTTGATCTGACAGTATTTTCTAAAGCTACATATAAATATTTTTAAAAAATCAATTATCATAAACAAACAGCACAAAAAAGTAATTTTCATAAAATAATAATTAAGAAAAAAAAAACAACACATTATTCATAAAATGTAAAATGAAATATAGCTTACAGCAAAGTCAATCACTTCAATGACACAGTTTGGATTTTTCAAGATGGCAGCAGCAATAGCCCAGCAGCCGGCACTTTGCATTGGATTCTTGCCGACCTGACGGAGAAAAATTTTAATTTGTAAGGATCAAAGTTTTTCCCTCATCACCGTTTACAGGGCATCTTTACTTATAATAGACAAAAAAAAAAGTTATAAATATCATTAGTGAATGATAACATGTCAAAATAAATTACATAAAAAATATCTTAGATTATTTTTGTTCAACAGTTAAGTATTCTACTGACTGAATGGATTCAAAGGCTAAAGAATTCGAGTCCTGCAGTTGAAGTCTGTAAATATCAACCACGGTGTCCTTTGAAATATAACTGTAACAAAACCATGACACATATCAGTACATTTTGGTTGTGCCATTCTGACATCCCATGAGTGTTCCCTCTAAGTTGTGCATGGATACACAATGCCTTGAATGTGCTGCACAGACAAATTACAACAAAGCGCACAAATGTTTTGTTCGGCTGCCATGTACACTATTATGTTGGACACAAATAGTTGAACTTCCTTCCAGTGCTGCAAGAGGCCTTCAGAAGATTACAACGAACATTAATCCATGCTCTATGATAGGTTTATGGACGTGTGGTCACCATAAATGTCCTAACCCATGCCTCCCATAAAACGATGTCAAGGAAACCAGAATCTTGGGGACTCTAACTAGTGTCCTATGTCATGCTGACCTTACTTATATTCCTACCACCATCTTGTCACCCAATAAACATCACTAGACAGTTTTTAAGTTGCCTGGGGAAATCAAATTCATCGTCATTTCACCAATAAACATCACTAGACAACCAATAAACATCACTAGACAGTTTTTAAGTTGCCTGGGGAAATCAAATTCATCGTCATTTCACCAATAAACATCCCTAGACAGTTTTTAAGTTGCCTGGGGAAATCAAATTCATCGTCATTTCACCAATAAACATCACTAGACAGTTTTTAAGTTGCCTGGGGAAATCAAATTCATCGTCATTTCACCAATAAACATCACTAGACAGTTTTTAAGTTGCCTGGGGAAATCAAATTCATCGTCATTTCACCAATAAACATCCCTAGACAGTTTTTAAGTTGCCTGGGGAAATCAAATTCATCGTCATTTCACCAATAAACATCACTAGACAGTTTTTAAGTTGCCTGGGGAAATCAAATTCATCGTCATTTCACCAATAAACATCACTAGACAGTTTTTAAGTTGCCTGGGGAAATCAAATTCATCGTCATTTCACCAATAAACATTCATTTGTACAGCTCAAGGGAGGTAAGGCAACCATTAAGTTGTGAATTGTATAATAATAGTACATGTACTCACCTTGAAAACCTTTAGGGTTTCATTTACAGTTAGACCTTTACCAAGCAGTACAGCCCCCTCAGTGGAGATTCTGTTATTTCTGAAATAGAGAAGAAAATTATTAAGATACAAGCATGTTTAAATCTCAGCAGACGGAAGTTGCTTTTTTTTTTTTTTTTTTTTTTGTGAAGCTGTCAACCAATAAACTTGTAATTTTCAATTCCAACATACATACTCCATATAGGAATGTTTGTAAACTATTTTTAGAAAAAACTAATATGCAGAAATAAATAGATTGAAAAATTAAGCTAAAAGATAATCAAAAGATAATGAATATGTTGTTTCTTTCTCCAAGATTTTTTTTTTATACATAGTCGAAAGCATTTGTCCAAAAACGAAAATACTGATTTTTCAAACTGGAGCGAGATTACAAGAAACATTTTAATGTTTAACAAACTGTTAGAAATAGGTTGTATGTTTTTATTTCTTAAAGTTTAAAGCACCATTCATTTTTACAGATAAAATAGTTTAGAAAAATAGATAACATAAAAATTTCTTCAGGTCAAAGTTGAGTTACAAAAAGTAACATTTGTTTGTCAGCTACCTCAAGAGTTGAAAAAAAAAATGATGAATTTATGTTTAAACTTAATTTTTAATGAAAGAAAACTTTCAAATAGAGAATGCTATTAAAAAAAATTAGCTGATTACATCCATTCAAACTAAAAATAAAATACACTCATTACCTCATCATCAAACCTTATTACCAAATGACTTACGTCAAATCCATTTCTTCCAATACATTGTTCGCCTTGAGAGCGTCCATCAGAGCTGATGAGGCCTCCTGACCAAAGCCATTCCAGGACAGGTTCACTTTCTTCATGAATACATTGGACTACAGTCAAGAGGGAAATAAGAACAAAAAATTATTTATCAGCCTTGATTTTATAATAAAAAATGTGTAACACTTTAACTTTCAGTGGTGTGAATGTTTAAGTGAAGTAAATAAAGGCTGTCAGCAGGAAAATAATCATTGATGCCTGATCTCATTTATTACATCTCACAAGCCCTTTTTGAAAACATCATCAATGGGAATATAATATATATAATAGCGGTCTGGGTTCTGCGTTAAATCGAAAGTAAAGAATTAATACAACAGTATTCAAGAATACATTTAATGACAAAATTGGATTTGCCAGAAACCAAAAAAATAACCTAGCCTACTGATCAAGCCTAAGGGAATATAACTCTATGCAAAGGTTTTGCAGGGTACATCTAGTAATAAATAATACACTTACCTATCAACTATAATACACTTACCTACCAACCAAGCATAAATCAAAATGAATCAAGATTAAGATTTTTCTTTTCAGCTATGGAAAACGTCTCACCTTGACTCCAACCGCCACGGCTATGGCTCCTTTCCTTCTCAGATGATTCCAGGACAGATCCAGCTCTTTGAGACAAAGATTCTCAGAGATCGCGGGCCCTAGTATCAGGCCAGACTTCTCACCCAGGTGATTGTGGCTGAGGTTCAAACTCTCCAGCTTCGTTGTTGTCTAAGGCGTGAATATTGAAAAAAAAAAAAATGTGAAACAAATAATATCCATTCAAACACATACTATACAGACAGAGTGGAAATTTTCAAAAACAATTGAAAGCAAATATAAAATAATAGCGATTTGGGTTCTGCGTTAAATCGAAAATAAAGAATTAATACAACAGTATTCCAGTTTAAAATACAATCATGAAAAAATCGGAACTGCCCGAAACCAAAAATAACCTACAGATCAAGCCTATGGTTTTGCAGGGTACAGCTAGTTTTTAATATTACAGCTGAGATTAAAGTGAATGTAAACATTTTCTTTTCATTTTTTATTATACTTTCTTTTACATACATTATTTAGCAAACCTAACAGAATGTACCAGTGACAAAAATAATTTATTGATAAAAAAATTTCAATACTTCTCAAAAACTTTAAAAACGATAGGAAAACGAATAAATCAGTATGAAACAGTGGACAAACATTGTTGTTACAGAAATCTTTCTAGTGTTCCCATGGATTCTCATTTTTTTTATCTGTTATTTTTTGTATTATGGATTATAGGGTTTATAGGGTACGAACTGACCAATGGCTGGAAACTGATGAAAAAAGAATTTCGTTCTCGCAGTATGCTGCCAATGTACCCGAATACGTACAATGTTAAATGATGTTAAATATTTTTACCAAAATCAGGTTAGCTAAATGTGGGGCACTTGCATCATCCAATCCATTTCCTGGAATTCAGTCAAACAAAATTCTTAATTATTTTAAATTATACACAAATCAAGAGGAAATTTATAAATAAACTTTACATGAAAGATTTTATGCATTGAACATTTTATTTTTTACACATGAAAACATTTTTTTAAGGCCTGAAATCTCTTCTCAAAATGTATTTAAAATATCATAATCAGACAAAGAGCAACTGATACGACTGCCGTCTAAAGCCAGCAACATACCTGAAAGGTTGACTTTTCTCAAAGTGTCATTTTTCTGTATTATTTCACACAGCTGAGTGGCGCATTTGTTCAGGTTGTTGTCTGATAAATTCTAAAGGAAAAAACAGACAAACATAACCAATGAGCATGGCGCAAAACTTAGTTTTACCAGCATCGTGTCTGAACAGTTCACGTCTATGAGAATTCTATTTATCTGACGCGCTGGTCATTTTTAATATTATGGAATATTACACAGCAAAATAAAAAGAAGAAAAAAAGCAAGAAATGTGTGTGTGTGGGTGTATGTGTGTGCAGTCAAAAGTGAACTGGTTATTTCGAAATTCTAATGACATTTATAATGTAGGCATTTAACATTACAAAAATTGTTAGAATGAACAAGACAGACTCTCACAATATTCAATCAAAGTTTTCGATGAAGTTATTCTGAATATTTTATAACTTTTATGGTCTCATGGCCAAGTATGTGTCGAGTGGCCTCCTTCCATGGTCATGAATGAAAGAAGAAAACAGCCACAGTTGGCAAACAGTGTCACCGTCTATGTCACATTTACTGAGAGGCTGAATATGTATGTGATCAAAACTTGGGGGCACCGTGTAGTTGTGAGTCACTTTGACATGGCAAGTTGTGAGTCACTTTGACATGGCAAGGTGACAAGCTTATTATTGCAAACTGGCAAAATACTTCAAAACCTTAAAAATCATTTAATACAAGTCATCAGGTGACATATAGAAACTATAAATATACAAAATATAATTTTTATTTCTTTTTAATTTAGTGATATATATAAAAAATGAATTACCAGTTCAGCAATGAAACAATTCTCCTTCAGCATCTCGCAGACGGACAATCCACCATCCAGACCCAGCCAGTTGTCAGTCAGATCTAGACTAGTTACGGAGGCATTGGACTGGGGAATGTACAGTGAACACTTTTAGTATTCAGGTTTTATTTTCATCGCAAATCTATAACGATATGGGGGGTGTGTGAAGAAATAGTATAAGTCGAAGTTTTGATGACGCCATTTGGTAGGCTCCGCCCACCAAAGTATCCATGGCGTCATTCCGCCAATCTTGCGTTGTAGTTTATTCTGAGTTCTAGTGTATACGTCATTTTGGTAGAAATGGACTGTTGCTGGACTGTCAACCAGAGTGTCCCAAGGGGAATTTGTCCAGGTCCTGGTCAACCATGGCTGAAAGACACCCCCCTCCACCCAGCTTTATATGAACACCTGACTTAATAAGTTGGGTGTTGTGCCATGGCTAAGGAAGCACATGAATTCTATACTCCATCTCCCCCTCACCCATGGGCGTATTCATGGGGGGGCATTTGCCCCCCCCCATTTTGAAAAAATGTCATATAAGAGGGGGCCATTTGCTCCCTCCCTTACATTTAAAAAAAATGTCATAAAGTTGTTGTTTGCCCCCCCCCCCTGGAAAAATTCCTAGCGACGCCCATGCCCTCACCCCCAATGGCCCTGACTTAAGCACTTGAAGGGTTGTTACAGACAACCAGTTCTGATGAGGGCATACGTCATATGCAATTCGAAGGCCCCCGAGCCACTGGCCATTTATGTAAGTTCCCAGATGTTGAGGGACACAGCGATTTTGATCTCACGGGCTCTATACTAAGTCTCAGCCCGCAGTTTGCACTGAGAGAGTTGAGAGAGAGAGTTGAGAGAGAGAGAGAGTTCAGAGAGAGATGAGGACAGTGTACTCACCACCAGAGAGATGGCGATTGGCCGCATGCCCTCCCCGGCCAGCCCGTGGTGCTTCATGGACAGGGACGTGTCGTTCATGTGACGCAGGAAGTAAGAGATGGGCACCACTCCAAACTTCTTGCAGGCGTCCAGGTAGAGCGTCTTGCCCGTGTGGTCATAGGAGACGACTGCCTCTGTTGACATTCAAACAAGACGATACCATGACACTCAAACAAGACGATACCATGACATTCAAACAGGACAATACCATGACACTCAAACAAGACGATACCATAATAAAGAATTGTAAATGTCAGGTGGTAAATCGGCTGGCAGACGGTAGGTAGACAAACAATCCATACAGACATACAGACAAACACAGCGGTTCTTATGCTTTCGGGGGGCCCCTAGGCACAGATATGTGCAAACAAGTTATTTTTACAACTGTGGGTGGCATGGGCAAACGTATCTGTGGGGGCCCTGAAATAGCATCAGTTTTTTTTTAAACGGCATTAAGTACTGTTAGTGGGGGGAGGGGCAGGTGGTTACCTAGTTTGTTTATATGTTAGGACGACTCTACTGACAACGACACCCAGGAACCTTCCCTGGCAGGAGAAATGGCCAGGGCCGTTATTACGTTGTTGTTTGTTTTTTTTTGGGGGGGAGGGGGGGAGTAAGCGCCCAAGGTAAGGTTTGCATTTCGGGGCTTTTAGAGAAAAATTACCATTTGGGGCTCTAGGCAAATTTTTATTTTGAGGAATCTGGGCTGTCAAAGTCGCCCCCCTAAATTGCCGATCCTTAAGAACGACTCGGTCTAACGCTAACAGTACCCCACCCAGTACCCCCCAAATAACTCCCTAAGTCTATTCCTAGGACCATCCAAATATCGAGAACTGCTGGTTCTTGATGTGAGTGATTACAGTTGCACCATAGTAGTAATTTACTTGAAGTTCCCAATCAATTATTTTTTTTTAAAAATGTAAGGTAAAACGGGTCGAGAAGAAGTCATTGCCCAAGATTACGCGCGCTTTTTTTTTCACGTTAAAGGGCCATTAATCGTCTGCAGAATTTCTTATGACGCGCTGGCGATAATTGATTACAGCTAGCAACTTCGTCGATCACGCACAGCTACGTCACGCACCTACACACACACACACACACACAAACACAATAATTCATTGCTAAACCAACCAGAGAGGTCAAAGACATCAGTTTGCTGATTCTGCGGCTTTTTCTTTTTTGTTTTGTTTTTTAAACTTCAATTTGAAGCGAATAAAATTGAACACATTTAGATATTATGGATTATATAAATACTGCAGAGCTATTTGGGTGAATCATTTTTATTATTGGAGAACACCAACACCACCCCCTCAAATATTAGAATAAAAACGTGTAATACAAACACAATGCTCACACGTATTATAACAGGTGGCCTGAGCTTTCAAAGGACAAATAATGTTTGGGCCATTGAAACTCTTTTCAGGAAGCCCCCCCCCCCACCCGATGAGTCAAGTTTATAAGACTACTGTCAAGATTATTCTGATTTTTCCTACTTGTCGTGCGCATACTTATCTCAATGAACCTATGTAATCAACTAGTTCGTTAGGAAGTAAATACATGTACTTCAAATACTTCGGCTGTATAAGCACACGTGTTTACATCTCAGTAGAAGAAGGGTTCACGTATAGTGTGTGTGCCGTGACCCAGATTCTCTCGCGGCAGCCCTGTTCAGCAATCGAACCAGTAGGCATACGACCCAACTATTACCAGAGCCGTTCCTTTGGGTAGCGCCCCCCCCCCACACTTACAAAAGAAAAAAAAAAGGAATACCGCTTCTGATTCCTTATTACACCACAGATACGTTGTCTATTTTTCCTTCTAAACACTAACTCTTAAAAAAAAATCTACACACGATCTGATGACGTCATCCCTTACCGTCGTTCTCCAGGTCGGTATCGGGATCGTTTTCGTTGCTGAGGTCCACACCGATGTCAAGGTCGGACCGGTTGTTCTGCATCCGGCCGTCCTCCGTGCCGTCGCTGTCGCTGTCGGATCCGTGGGTCGCATTCAGCGAATCGCCGCCACTGTCCGCCCCGGAGGCGGCGCGAGATTTCTTACTGTGGCTGCTCGCCCGGCTCACAGTCTGAAACAAAACAAAACAACATGGAGGGTAAAAAAAAAAGGTGAGCGGTCCAGCGGGTGTCTATCGTGTCTTGCTCGTTGATTCGATAAATGTCTGTCACGTGTTGAATCGAAGAAGGACGTCTGGTGAATAAGGTTTAAAATTTACAAAAAAAATATATATATATAAATTTTGATCTAAGGGACTTCATCTCATCCTAACAGGGACTTCTCACGATGCGAGCAGACGTGTGAATTCCCCACTGACCTATATGACTTCAAATAAAGGCATAGTTCAAAAAGCTGCTGGGAAGGCGCTTTGGTAGCGACCTGCGTGCTGTGTGTGCGCTCTACACCGCACGACCACCCGTCCCAGGGCTTCGGACCTGAGTGAGAACCTTTGGGGTTTTCTCTGGATCCTGATATACTTGCCATTTTCACGTAAAACTTGAAGTTGATTCCCAGAAAACATTCTGCCCCGCGCAATAATTATGCCGTCATTTGGCTTATTTCTGTTGATCACATTCAATATCCTCTAACACAAAACGTAAACTTTGTGGAAGGGTGAGTTACACAGCAGGTCCAAATCTAATTACAAAAGGGGAAATCCCTGCTGGCCATTATTGATTATTAATTTGTTTTGAGACTATTTCTGTGTATTTCACACTTGACGACACAAAGGTGAACGCTCGACGCTGTACCGAAAAGGGGAGGGAGAAAGGGGGGGAGAGATACATCAAGAATATATATTCCAGTAGAACGAATACAGTATTTACTCGTGCGTGTAACACAGATCAGACCATTGTTTTGGACCAGGGAGTTGAAATAATGGACCCCCGCGCAGGCTGGGGAAAGTATAGGCTACGTTCGATACCATAAGAAGCCCACAGAATACATAGTAGTGCAAAAAGAAAGTGCTAGACAAGTATCGCACATTTCGATAAAAGTGTATGTTCGATACCATAAGAAGCCCACAGAATACATGGTAGTGCAAAAAGAAAGTGCTAGACAAGTATCGCACATTTCGATAAAAGTGTATGTTCGATACCTAAAAGCCGCGTACATGTGGTACGCTTACCCCCCCCCGTACCCCAAAGGGTACGGGAGAAGGTTATACAGGGGCCACGCAGCGACATATGATTTTTCATTTAAAACAACCAATGAGTTTGAATGAGGTCGCCAGTTTGCTGTGCCACTCGTCACCAGACCACGTCACACAAGTATCGCATTAGAAAGGTGAGCACATTCCATTATGAAAATAAAATACATTTATTCGCGAACTCACGAGCGAGGGTTACCCGCAATCCCGCAGGACATACTTTCGCCCCCGTTTGAGAGCCGCTGTCTTGAGGCAACTCTCAGAATACATAGTAGTGCAAACTTTCGGAAGGCGGCCCGGCACTCTCAGAATACATAGTAGTGCAAACTTTCGGAAGGCGGCCGGCACTCTCAGAATACATAGTAGTGCAAACTTTCGGAAGGCGGCCCGGCACTCTCAGAATACATAGTAGTGCAAACTTTCGGAAGGCGGCCCGGCACTCTCAGAATACATAGTAGTGCAAACTTTCGGAAGGCGGCCCGGCACTCTCAGAATACATAGTAGTGCAAACTTTCGGAAGGCGGCCCGGCACTCTCAGAATACATAGTAGTGCAAACTTTCGGAAGGCGGCCCGGCACTCTCAGAATACATAGTAGTGCAAACTTTCGGAAGGCGGCCCGGCACTCTCAGAATACATAGTAGTGCAAACTTTCGGAAGGCGGCCCGGCACTCTCAGAATACATAGTAGTGCAAACTTTCGGAAGGCGGCCCGGCACTCTCAGAATACATAGTAGTGCAAACTTTCGGAAGGCGGCCCGGCACTCTCAGAATACATAGTAGTGCAAACTTTCGGAAGGCGGCCCGGCACTCTCAGAATACATAGTAGTGCAAACTTTCGGAAGGCGGCCCGGAAAGGGGAGGGGGGGGGTTCTGACCATGGCGAACTCAGACTCGACGAGACCTGGTTTGAAGAAAAACAACAATTCCAGGCGAAACCTGTCAACAACAACAACACTGGACACAAAACGTGTAGTTATTCTAACCGACATGTATTCACATTATAATAGAGCAATATGCTACGTGAGAGGCACGGTGTAACACCACGATATTAAAAAAAAAGATTCTATTCTTCTTCAGGAATCGTAACGTGCCATTGTTAGCAAGGATAGAATTACACACCATGGTGTGTACCAAACTGTACAGAACCCCACTTCGTTAATAGGTTTTTCACAGATTTCTAGATATCTATTATGCATTCTTTCTATCTCATTTCCCCACTCTCTCTATCTATCTATCTCATTCTTTCTTGCACGTGTATGAATGGTGTGTGTGTGTGTGCGTGTGTTTGTGTGAATGGTGCGTGCGCGTGTGTGTGTGTGTTTCTCGGTGCACCACGCTGGAACCACTCAATTTGACCAATACCATTGTCTGTGGCCATTTTATTTTATTTTTTTATAATCCCACGGGAAATCTTTAAGAAGTACTTAAGTTGAAATCATCGATTGGAAGCAGACGATAACAAAGGGGGGGGGGGGGGGGAAGAAAGTACTGGGTAGGCATAAAGTTGACACGACTGTCCAGATTTTCTCTGCCGTGAACGGTCATATTGTTGAATGACTTCCGGTCTCATTAAAGAGAATGTGGCATAACAATAACAAAAATATTGACAGCGAATATTTTTAGTTTTGTTGCAATATAACTACTTCACGGTGGAAGGAAAGGGGGGTTTTAACAGTATGCCGTATAGGCAAGTTTATTACAATCGTATGTACCGTACAACTCAGGGTGTGTCACCTGCACATGTCTCCCGTGGTTCCTCCATGACCATTGCGCTCTCGGCAATGGCGGGGTGGAGGGTGAAAGACGGGCACTACGAAACAGCCCCATTAGTAAAGTTCCCTTAGACTAATAGGCCATAGGGGCAGATGAGGTATTGAACCCATATGTTGTTGTTGTAACCACGTCATATTAAGGGATTGTGTGGTTAAAAATTCACTTGGCAAAATTCGCTTGGCTCTCACCGAGGATCGAACCCGGGACTCTCAGGTCGACAGTCAAGGGACTTTACACACACACACACACACACACACAAACACACACAAATCTCACAATGTGCGCATAATGACAATAAGTAATGCTATGTTCATCCGGCTAATTAGTTTCCTCTTTTGATTTTACTGTGTTCAATTATCACCATTGAAAAAAAAATATGGGTGGGCAAACTTTTTGAACCGCGTGCCACAGCGGTTTCTTTACGTTGACAGAAGTGCCGGATAAAGAGAAGATGTTAAGATATTATTTCTTAAGATATTAAGAAATAATATAAACGACATGTAAACGTCATCGGGGGATCGGGTGTAGATGAGCGATGCGCTGCCCCGGATGAAACAGCCAGTCGGGTCGCACTTGGACCCGAAGGTCGCACTTGGACCCGACGTGTCGCACTTGGACCCCACTTGGACCCGACGTGTCGCAATTGGACTTGGACACGACGTGTCGCACTTGGACCCGAGTGTCACACTTGGACCCCACTTGGACCCGACGGACGTAGTTTACCCGTGCGCTGGTCTAAAGGACCATTTGAAAATTAACCGAAGATCCAATACCTTGATTTTGTCCTTCATGACTGCCTGCCTGGGCTGTCTGTGAATTATCCCCTCCTGATTGGTTGGCGTGTAAGCCAGCAGTTGTTGAAACTTTTTCCCGCACTCGTCAATCGCCGTCATAGTTCACGGAACGTGTACTTCTAAGTTGTCCAGATTTTTACACCACTTTTTTTTTTCAAAAATTAATTAACTGTTATTCTTTTTATTTTTGTTCAATCCTATTCATGCAGAAAATAAACAACTGATCCATGTAGAAATTAATGCAACATTTCCACTGCCTACTTCCATTGGTTCATTAAATCCTCTCTTCTATAAATATGCTTTCAAATAGAAAAACGTAACCGAGTAAAGACGTATAGCCAACGCGGCACAATTTCCCCGTATGAACGGCGTCTGTCACTATTTAGTTTACTCTCGAAGCGACTGTTAATACATTCATACTTTCGCAAGTCACTTCCGGTAAACAAAATGTAAGGTCAACATAACACACAGTAAATATATAACGTACAATAACGAATTTTTTAATCAACTTTAAGGTTGGAATCAGAAGGAATCGGGGGGGGGGAGGGGGAGAGAAGGGATCCCGGATCCCGTCCTAGCGTGTCCCACCCAAAACCTCAGGTTACACTCAGATTAAAAAAAAACGTCACTGCAATTCGACACATTGTGGTCGCTGCATGTTAAGTTGTTGATTTTTTAAATCTAAATCAATTGCATGCAGGCTAGTTACCGAAAGAAAAAAAATGCAGTTTTTTTTTATGTAATTGAATCAAGTCGCCACAAATGTTATAGCTCCACCAAACGTCCACTGACTAGGGTTAGAAATAATATCACATAACGTCCACTGACTAGGGTTAGAAATAATACCACTTAACGTCTACTGACTAGGGTTAGAAATAATACCACTTAACGTCTACTGACTAGGGTTAGAAATAATACCACTTAACGTCTACTGACTAGGGTTAGAAATAATACCACTTAACGTCTACTGACTAGGGTTAGAAATAATACCACATAACGTCCACTGACTAGGGTTAGAAATAATACCACTTAACGTCCACTGACTAGGGTTAGAAATAATACCACTTAACGTCTACTGACTAGGGTTAGAAATAATACCACTTAGCGTCTACTGACTAGGGTTAGAAATAATACCACTTAACGTCTACTGACTAGGGTAAGAAATAATACCACTTAGCGTCTACTGACTAGGGTTAGAAATAATACCACTTAGCGTCTACTGACTAGAGTTAGAAATAATACCACTTAACGTCTACTGATTAGGGTTAGAAATAATACCACTTAACGTCTACTGACTAGGGTTAGAAATAATACCACTTAACGTCTACTGACTAGGGTTAGAAATAATACCACTTAACGTCTACTGACTAGGGTTAGAAATAATACCACATAACGTCCACTGACTAGGGTTAGAAATAATACCACTTAACGTCCACTGACTAGGGTTAGAAATAATACCACTTAACGTCCACTGACTTGGGTTAGAAATAATACCACTTAGCGTCTACTGACTAGGGTTAGAAATAATACCACTTAACGTCTACTGACTAGGGTTAGAAATAATACCACTTAGCGTCTACTGACTAGGGTTAGAAATAATACCACTTAGCGTCTACTGACTAGAGTTAGAAATAATACCACTTAACGTCTACTGATTAGGGTTAGAAATAATACCACATAACGTCCACTGACTAGGGTTAGAAATAATACCACTTAACGTCTACTGACTAGGGTTAGAAATAATACCACTTAACGTCTACTGACTAGGGTTAGAAATAATACCACATAACGTCCACTGACTATGGTTAGAAATAATACCACATAACGTCCACTGACTAGGGTTAGAAATAATATCACATAACGTCTACTGACTATTGTTAGAAATAATATCACATAACGTCCACTGACTCGAGGTAGAAATAATACCACATAACGTCTACTGACTATTGTTAGAAATAATATCACATAACATCCACTGACTCGAGGTAGAAATAATACCACTTAGCGTCTACTGACTAGGGTTAGAAATAATACCACTTAGCGTCTACTGACTAGGGTTAGAAATAATACCACTTAACGTCTACTGACTATTGTTAGAAATAATATCACATAACGTCCACTGACTCAAGGTAGAAATAATACCACATAACGTCTACTGACTAGGGTTAGAAATAATACCACATAACGTCTACTGACTAGGGTTAGAAATAATACCACTTAACGTCTACTGACTAGGGTTAGAAATAATACCACTTAACGTCTACTGACTAGGGTTAGTAATAATACCACATAAGGTCCACTGACTAGGGTTAGAAATAATATCACATAACATCCACTGACTCGAGGTAGAAATAATACCACTTAGCGTCTACTGACTAGGGTTAGAAATAATACCACTTAGCATCTACTGACTAGGGTTAGAAATAATACCACTTAACGTCTACTGACTAGGGTTAGAAATAATACCACTTAACATCTACTGACTAGTGTTAGAAATAATACCACATAAGGTCTACTGACTAGGGTTAGAAATAATATCACATAACGTCCACTAACTCGAGGTAGAAATAATATCACTTAACGTCCACTGACTCGAGGTAGAAATAATACCACATAACGTCTACTGACTATTGTTAGAAATAATATCACATAACGTCCACTGACTCGAGGTAGAAATAATACCACATAACGTCCACTGACTATTGTTAGAAATAATATCACATAACGTCCACTGACTCGAGGTAGAAATAATATCACATAACGTCCACTGACTCGAGGTAGAAATAATACCACATAACGTCTACTGACTATTGTTAGACATAATATCACATAACGTCCACTGACTATTGTTAGAAATAATATCACATAACGTCCACTGACTATTGTTAGAAATAATACCACATAACGTCCACTGACTATTTTTAGAAATAATATCACATAACGTCCACTGACTATTGTTAGAAATAATATCACATAACGTCCACTGACTCGAGGTAGAAATAATACCACATAACGTCCACTGACTATTGTTAGAAATAATATCACATAATGTCCACTGACTCGATGTAGAAATAATACCACATAACGTCCACTGACTCGAGGTAGAAATAATACCACTTAACGTCCACTGACTATTGTTAGAAATAATATCACATAACGTCCACTGACTATTGTTAGAAATAATACCACATAACGTCCACTGACTATTGTTAGAAATAATATCACATAACGTCCACTGACTATTGTTAGAAATAATACCACATAACGTCCACAGACTCGAGGTAGAAATAATACCACATAACGTCCACTGACTATTGTTAGAAATAATATCACATAACGTCCACTGACTATTGTTAGAAATAATATCACATAACGTCCACAGACTCGAGGTAGAAATAATACCACATAACGTCCACTGACTATTGTTAGAAATAATATCACATAACGTCCACTGACTCGAGGTAGAAATAATATCACATAACGTCCACTGACTATTGTTGCAATAATACCACATAACGTCCACTGACTATTGTTAGAAATAATATCACATAACGTCCACTGACTCAAGGTAGAAATAATACCACATAACGTCCACTGACTATTGTTAGAAATAATATCACATAACGTCCACTGACTATTGTTAGAAATAATACCACATAACGTCCACAGACTCGAGGTAGAAATAATACCACATAACGTCCACTGACTATTGTTAGAAATAATATCACATAACGTCCACTGACTATTGTTAGAAATAATATCACATAACGTCCACAGACTCGAGGTAGAAATAATACCACATAACGTCCACTGACTATTGTTAGAAATAATATCACATAACGTCCACTGACTCGAGGTAGAAATAATACCACATAACGTCCACTGACTCGAGGTAGAAATAATACCACATAACGTCCACTGACTATTGTTAGAAATAATATCACATAACGTCCACTGACTATTGTTAGAAATAATATCACATAACGTCCACTGACTATTGTTAGAAATAATACCACATAACGTCCACTGACTATTTTTAGAAATAATATCACATAACGTCCACTGACTCGAGGTAGAAATAATACCACTTAGCGTCTACTGACTAGGGCTAAAAGATGTATATGGCTTCTAGCGAGCAGTAACCCATTTGTTGATAGGGCTGTGTACTGCGGAAACGGAAACATGGGATTCCTGTTTAAGGAATGAACTTTCCATAATATGGCATTCCGTGGGGTGGGGTGTGGAAGGGGCGCTGACTCATGACATAAAAAAATGTTTACAAGCATACAAGAACACACACACAAACATTATATATATATATATATATATATATATATATATATATATATATATATATGCAGCATTCAATTGTTTTGAGGGAGTCACGTGATAAGGTTACCACTATCCCCACACAATGGGATCACTACAATATATTATCACAACAAAGCCTATACCGGAATTTATTATTTTTCATTCAAGTAGAAACACGCTACTGCCCATGCTTGTCAACTTCTGCTGGTCCCGGGGGTCATTATTAGGTCAAGTCTGCTTGAGAGGTCTGGGTCCACTCGTACTGTAAATCCCGCTGGATCCAATGTTGACACGTTGGATTACTAAAACCAATGTCTATAAGTGCGCAATAGTTGAACCAATTCTAGTCAGACGGTGTAGGGTCGATCTCGGGTATAAACTTGATAAGTAAAACGAACGGAATGGAAGCCAGTACTTCAGTTTGAACTTTAATCAAACTTTTTATCGGAAACTAACAAATTGGTGTTGAGAGTGCAGCCAGTTTTAATCCAACGGGGCAGAGTCCAAATATTTCAAACTTCGCGCCTAGCAACTAAAGTGTCTGGGGGGGGGGGGTGCGCTTTGAATGACATAGATTGTGAATGAAGGAGATTGTGAAAAACAGGTTGTGAAAGATAGAGGTTGTGAAAGACAGAGGTTGTGAGAAATAGAGGTTGTGAAAGACTGAGTTTGTGAAAAACAGGTTGTGAAAGACAGTTTGTGCAAAGATTGAGGTTAGCATTACGCAATGACGAGACGTAGCCTACTCTCTATTGGTGTATATCTACCACGTGACAACCAGTGTGACAAGTAAGTAGCGTCCAGTCTATTTATGAAATGCACAATGAGTTAGAACTGCTTTGTCAGATGCTATTAAAGTTTGTATTGGAAAGTCTCAAGACGGCAGGCTCTCTCTCTCTCCTCCACCACTCAACGTCACCCCCACACCCCAAAACAAACTGTCCCCACCATTTCTCTTGGTCGGGACTATATTATTGTGTACGTTGGATGATGCCAGGCCAAGTGATTTTAGACCTATATAAGCTGTGCACGTTTGGGAGAGAGAAATGAAGCTGAATGTCTTGTAAGAAGTAGACTACCGATATATATAGGTATTAACAGAAAAAAAAAGAATAGACAGGTATAAACAGACAGAGAGATAGACAGGCGAAAAGGTAAATAGCTATCAACATTACAGATATAATATTAGTTGGATAGACAGACAAGTAGATAGACAGGCGGGCGGACAGGCAGGCAGACTGACAAGAAAACAAACAAACATATAGATAGATAAATTGATAGAAAGACAGAGACAGACGGACGGACAGACAAGCAGACAGACAGATGATAGATAGATAGATAGATTAGATAGATGATAGATAGATACATTTCCGTAAATAAGGAAAACTTCCACTGAACAGTTTATTGAATTTAAAACCAGCACGGCTTAAACCAGATAGACACCTCCAGCGTAAAAATACATTTGTACAAGAAGAATGGCGGAAAATCCCAGACAGGGACGGTGTTAATTGAAACACAGGCGACTGGCAAGCGAGATGTTTTAAAGAGCGGGGAGAGGGTGGTGGTGGGTTGTCACAGTCAATGACCACCACACGTGGTTTTGAAAACAAACAAAAGTGTGTGGTGTAGGATTGGTAAAGCTTGGGGGGGGGGGGGGGGCGCGCACACAGGTTGCATGTTACAAATGGGCGTGTTTATGTTGTGAGCGGGACAGATCGATTCCTCCCCCCCCTAGTGATCGATAACACAGAGCATCAAATGTACAGAAAAATAAATCAGCGCTACTTGATTCAATGTAAGCCTGTCATATGCATCACAGATACATTCTTTATAACAATAACAATACCATTAGGCCTATTCTGTACTAAAACAATAGCATTAGGCCCACTCTGTACAATAACAATACCATTAGGCCTATTCTGAACAATAACAATATCATTAGGCCTATTCTGAACAATAACAATAGCATTAGGCCTATTCAGTACAATAACAATAGCATTAGGCCCACTCTGTACAATAACAATACCATTAGGCCTATTCTGAACAATAACAATATCATTAGGCCTATTCTGAACAATAGCATTAGGCCTATTCAGTACAATAACAATAGCATTAGGCCCACTCTGTAAATAACAATACCATTAGGCCTATTCTGAACAATAACAATAGCATTAGGCCCACTCTGTAAATAACAATATCATTAGGCCTATTCTGAACAATAACAATACCATAAGGCCTATTCTGTACAATATCAATAGCATTTGTTCCACTATGTACAATAACAATATCTTTAGTCCTAGTCTGTATATTTAGTTTTTGTTTCATCATTTTTCTCATTTCAGTTTTTGTATTTTTTAATAAGAAAATTGTTTTAAAAATTCGCGACAATCTAATTGGCCCAATGTTACGTTGTGTTGTTGTTGTTTTTTGTTGACCCTAGGTAAAGGCTCCAAATACGCGGCAAACTATGACAAGTGGGGCCTCTTAGACAACCCCCAAACATTAGTCATTTCCGCCCAGGGAGTTCTTGTCTATTACTCAGATTGTCTTTACATAGCTGAGCCTGACTAGTAGCGGGCCTGACTGTCGGTAGGCCTGCCTGTCGACGGGCCTGACTGTCGTTAGGCCAGTCTGTTGACGGGCCTGACTGTCGGTAGGCCTGCCTGTCGACGGGCCTGACTGTCGTAAGGCCAGTCTGTTGACGGGCCTGACTGTCGTTGGGGCCTGACTGTCGTTAGGCCTGACTATCAGCAATGTAGGCCTGCCTGAAGACGGGCCTGACTATCGTTAGACCTGACTATCAGCAATGTAGGCCTGCCTGAAGACGGGCCTGACTGTCGTTAGGCCTGACTATCAGCAATGTAGGCCTGCCTGAAGACGGGCCCGACTGTCGGTAGGCCTGACTATCAGCAATGTAGGCCTGCCTGAAGACGGGCCTGACTGTCGGTGGGGCCTGACTATCAGCAATGTAGGCCTGCCTGAAGACGGGCCCGACTGTCGGTAGGCCTGACTATCAGCAATGTAGGCCTGCCTGAAGACGGGCCTGACTGTCGGTGGGGCCTGACTATCAGCAATGTAGGCCTGCCTGAAGACGGGCCTGCCTGAAGACGGGCCTGCCTGAAGACGGGCCTGCCTGTCGGTGGGGCCTGACTATCAGCAATGTAGGCCTGCCGATACGCGAGACCTGGCCAAGCCATTTCATCTCCAACAAGTTAAACAACTCTCTTAAGTCCAGACATTTGCTTTCCCACAGAAATATCACCCGTGTTCAACTTTAAACTATGATTGGCTACTGTCAAAATAATTAAGTCCAAAACAGGAACCTTAGCATTTGGGGAGGGGGTGGTGCAGTGGCGTAGCGAGCTTAACTCGCGCCCGGGGCACAACACCTTTTTAGCGCCCCCCCCCTTTCAAAAAACCATAAAATATTATATGTAAAATATACCATTTGGCGCCCCTTTGTGAGTAGCGCTCGGGGGCTTGATGACCCCCCCCCCGCCACCTCACTATGCCACTGGGGGGGGGGGTCCTCAGTCAGCCGACAAAGTTTACCCAAGCTCGGCTCTGACTGAGGGCAAATTGGTTTTTTTTTCCTATTGTTTAAGAAACTTTGTGGGCGAGAAATCTGCATAGAGGATCCCCCCACCCACCCCCATAGAAACATGTTACTGCTGCGTACATTTCTTAAAACATATCAGCCTCAAAGTAACCCCAGCATATAACATAACATGTGAGCCAAGCAGTAACCCCAGCATTTAACATAACATATGAGCCAAGCAGTAACCCCAGCATTTAACATAACATATGAGCCAAGCAGTAACCCCAGCATTCAACATAACATATGAGCCATGCAGTAACCCCAGTATTCAACATAACATGTGAGCCAAGCAGTAACCCCAGCATTCAACATAACGTATGAGCCAAGCAGTAACCCCAGCATTCAACATAACATATGAGCCAAGCAGTAACCCCCAGCATATAACATAACATATGAGCCAATCAGTAACCCCAGCATATAACATAACATATGAGCCTATCAGTAACCCCCAGCATATAACATAACATATGAGCCAATCAGTAACCCCCAGCATATAACATAACATATGAGCCTCACAGTAACCTCAGCCTTCGCCATAAGACTCATCGAACCATGCAGTGAAATGCCACATCGACGGATGAATGGTCTAAATGGAAATGGCGTCTTAAGAAAGATATTCCATTGTTCAGCAGAAAGAAAAAAATTATAATGAAAACAATATCATTGTGTTTTTTTTTTGTGTCGGCCCTCCGTAGGTCAGAAATACAATTGAGAAAGAAAAAATGCGAGATTAAATTTCCACTGCACTGATTATGTTAAGGGGGGGGGGGGTAATTCGTGCCCTCAAACGTCTGCTCAGCACGCTCTTGTTACATTTGATTCGAAAAATAACCGCCGCGGGTAGTGCGAAGTTGACACCACATCAATACATCCCATACACAATACTGGCAATGATTACGAATGGGAGGGGGGTGGGTGTGTCACGGTGATACAGTTCGATACTCGTTAGTGAGTGTGTGTGTGTGTTCACATTATTTGTAAGTGCACCGTGTTATAAAAGCTTATGAATGACGACTACTTGAAAATGTGTCTGGCTAAGAAGTTCAAGAACTTTGTAGAACTGTGTGCAGGTAGTTTACAAACCGATTAAAAAAGATTTTTTTTAATCTATGTCTGCATATATATAAACGCATGTAGTGTCGATATTGGGGGCGCTGGATTATTGGGGCCACCGACAAGAGGAATAATTGTTTTTAGAGGGCTCCATTGCAGTGAGGCCCCCCAAAACTGTTATTGATGCCACTGTGCACAAGTGAGATTTGCATTTCATATGATGTATTAGACCAATCTACATGTTTAAAATCCGTAATTAATATAATTAATTAGGACAGGAAACTTAAAGAAAATTTATTATTTTAAAAAATAAAAAAGCGTGGGTGTCCATCCTTGATACATAGAATTTTTTTTTTTTAATTTACAGTTACTTATCAACTAACATAAAGACATTTTTAGTTCAGTATACTGTAATAACACACGCTTTAATTTTTAAGCAATGATAATGTATATAAATATTTGAATGTATAACTAATGATTGTGTTATTTTTAAATGTATAACTGAATTATTGTGTTACTTTTATATGTATAATTGAATTATTGTCACTTTTAAATGTATCACTGAATTATTGTTACTTTTAAATGTATCACTGAATTATTGTGTTACTTTTAAATGTATCACTGAATTATTGTGTTACTTTTTAGTTCTCAAAGAATTAAGCTTTCTATTGTTTGTGAATGCTGTAAAATAAGTAAATTAATTTGGAAAGTTACACAGGACTAAAAAAAAGCTTCACAGTTTCATGCTATTCTGCAGCGTTTGTATGAATTATATTTGTTTCGACATGATAATCTCAAGGTGAATTTTTCCCATTATAAACATTACCAAAGAGTGATTCTGAGTGCTAATTCATGAACTCGAGATCATTTAAATCTTTCACTGGTAAAGTCATGGTGAATCTACACATGTCAAAATTTGATCCTTCTCATCGAATTAGGACAGGTCCGAAAGTGAGCTACAAGATTTGAGAACACATGTTGACACACACAAATAGAAAGTGAAACTAACTGACAGCTTATAAAAAAAACAGATGTAAATACATTATAGAGTTGACACATCTGTACAACTAAACATGACATCAATGGTTATAAAGTTGACACATCTGTACAACTAAACATGACATCAAAGAGTATAAAGTTGACACATATGTACAGCTAAACAGGACATCGAAAATTCCGCATAAATCTTAGTGTGCATGTGACCAGCTCTAGATGACCAGCTCCATCACTGGTAGTGGGTCGCTCAAGGTTGTCATGGCAGAAGGAGGTAGTGAAATAATTTGCAAATGACAGGCAATGTCTGAGGGTTCAAACCCTGGTGTCTGAGGGTTCAAACCCTGATGCCTGATGGTTCAAACCTGGTGTCTTAGGATACAAACCCTGATGCCTGAGGGTTCAAACCTTGATGTCTGAGGGTTCAAACCTTGATGCCTGAGGGTTCAAACCCTGATGCCTGAGGGTTCAAACCCTGGTGCCTGAGGATACAAACCCTGATGCCTGAGGGTTCAAACCTTGATGTCTGAGGGTTCAAACCCTGGTGTCTGAGGGTTTAAACCCTGGTGATCTTAGTAAACTTATGGCCTATCTAACGTCAGGTTTATCAAAAGAAGTACGTACAATAGGCACTGTGACATTAGGATTTCTTGAAATGATAAAAGCAAGTGATAGGCAAACACATTGCATTGAGCAGGAACTGCCTGGGATTTCTCAATGGATATAATAGACTTGGATATAGTATAGATGTGTTTGAAATAATGTCCAAAAAATGTGATTAATACATTAATTCATCTTGCTTAATGTTTAAAGGCATGTCAGATCCCTAAATAAGTTGAAGCTCTTCAAAAAATCAACGTCCATTACCAAATTGGACATTATAATTGGTGTGAATGAGAGTCTTTGTTAAATTTTTTTTTTAACTATGATGCTTTTTCAAAACAGAAGAAAAAAATTGGGGGGGGGGGGGGGGGCAACGTTTAAAGATTTTTGGTTTTTGTAAACAATATTATTTTTTTTTAAATATGGTGGAATCATATGGTTCATTTTAAAAAGTTTAATTGCAACTTTTTTGATGATTTTTTGGTATAACAACAAGTTTTCATTCCTTCACTGCTCCAGACATAATGAAATATGGGTCATAAGTCTGTTATTGACAAAAAAAAAATCAATGTAATGTTAATTTGAATAAATAATTTTATAAAATTGAAAACTACCAACCTACCGTATGCTCGATGTGTCCTCTGTTAGCTGTAGAGGGGTGAGATGGGGGACTACTTTTAATATTGTCCAGTGTTTGTCCTGTTTTACCAACTGCGCTTGTCAATTGTCCACCAGCAATGCTATTTTTACTAACAAAGACACTGTCTGATTCTGGTCCTTTTTGAGACAAGTCATTGCTCATCAGGTGCGTGTCGTATGGTGTATTGTTATTGGCCAGTCTCTCTTTGGCTTCAAGAGTGAGACCAGGCGTTTCATCCTCTTCTACCAATGCGGACAGATTTGAGATCATATGAGCTGGAGCAGTGCTGATGTTACGCACAGGCTTAGTGACCTGTTGCTCACTAGTCACAGACTGGTCAAGTGGCTGATCTTGGTCCATTTTAGTCATTTCTGCTAACAAAAATAAAACTCTCTCAGTATTATATCAATATAAATATTTTACTATTATTTATCCTAACTTAAAAACAAATTATTAGGCTTTAAAAATTAATTAGAATTTGATTTATTGTTCATTATTTTTATGGTGCATTACATCTTTTCATTTGGGTCTGATTAAGCCTAATTCACAATATAGCATGTTCTGGATAAACAAATTTAAGTGGAACTCCTCATCAACACCAATGAACATTGTTTGAAAAAATCTGGTCTTAATAAGGAGGAGTCGAAAATTGGGATGGACATATATAGTGAAAAAAAAAATCCATCAGAGACCATATAGTCAGTGATGAGAGATCTTACAATAGGAAGGTGATTCATGGGTGATTAATTAACCTACTCCTTAGAAAAATACAATTGAAAAATAGCATATCCAAGAAACGTACTAGAATTACATAAATAAATGTTTAACTTGTAAGTAATCTAACTAATCAAAGAAATGGTTCAATATCTCATTTATAAAATTATAACAAAGATAAAAGATTTTGCTTAAATCTAAACTAAACTATTTTTATTTAGATTAATAATTTTAAATTAATTTTAAAAAATCAGTTTCTTGAGACTTAAGTAATTAAAAGCTATTGGTCATCTATTATCTTAACAATGTTGTAATGCTCTAGCAATACTAGTACTAACTGATAGTCTAGGGTCTGATTAAATCTAGTTAAGTCTAAATTAACCAAATAATAGTTATTACTTCAGTAATAGTAACTTTTTATTAAATAAAAATAAATGTTGCTTTTTTAAAGCATTCTATTTTTACACTTTTTTAAAGTAATGTATTGAAATATTACAAATGTGCAATCAAATAATTAATATTGGGTTGTTTTCAAAAGAAATAATGATAATGCAATTGTAACTTTGAGAGTCATCGTTGCTAGGGAAGCTTTCACTCAGAACTCTTGCTTTTTAATAATTTTATGCTTTTATAATTTGTGTAAAAAAACGTAACCATCTAAATCTGTTAATAAGTCTGAAGTGGTAACTAAAGTTTTGAAATTGTGTCTCCGAACTTTTTATCAAATACCATTAATAATGTATGGCTTCGCTCGTTTCCGATGTTGACAGTAGTTGCCACAGGATGTTGTTGATTTTTTATTTCGCACTTTTACTCCTCAACTCTCACTTTTCATAATTAATTTTTTTCTTGATAAAAGAAATGATTTATTTTATACAAACTTTAGATTTACGTTGGCCAGTTTAGCGTGCACAAAATTTATCCCAAAAAAATTTGTTTCAAATGTTTCAAAAAAAAAAAGAATTAAGCAAATATAAATGTAAAATAAAATTGGCAACCAATACGCAAAAAATAAAAAAAATAATAAAAATAGACATTGCGATGATACTGAGTGATAGGCTTTGTGAGTATATGAGGGAAAAGTTCTTATTTATAATTTATAACTAATGTGTATAATGTATAACTGATGTGTATAATTTATAACTGGTGTGTTTGAGACATGATAGTGTGTCGTTAAAGGGCGACAACTGAAAGACTTAAGCACTAACTTTTAACGTGTTAGTTTTCTTTGATGTCAAATGTCTGTTTTAATCCAGTTTCGTTCATTCTCACACGTAAACAGTTTGCCGGGTCGTGGTTAGCGTGAGCGCGCCGTGTGTCGTCTGGTCACGTCTAGCTGGTAGTGGCCGTGTTGGCAGTGAACGCGTTTTTTTTTTGGTAGGGGCGACGCCTGCTGAATATCCAGTGGGCATCGGTAGTGGGCGTATTGGTTTGTGGGCGTGTTCATTTGTTTTAATGTGTTTCATACCTGTGCCCTGTGGCTAAAATCAAAGTGAATAGAATGAGGTGGGTAGGTCACATAGAAATAATGGAAAACAACTAAAGGTCCTAAGGCAATATATAAGGCAACACCCAAATTAGAAAAGTCCTAAGGGCAGACCAAGAAGCAGACGGTTGGAGGAAGTGGAGACGTTACATTAAAGTCATAGGAGTGAGAGAGTGGGGGGAGAAGACCACGGATTGGGGAAAGTGGAGAAGAGTAGTATTATGGCAGGCCAGGGCCCTAAATGGGCTGTAGAGCCAAAGGAAGAAGTAGGCCCAGTGAGGATTTCATTTAGGGACATGCCATTGGTCAGTTGAGAGTCGGGCCAAGATGGCCGTGCTCACACCATAAAGGAACTCTTTAGCTGGGGTCGTCGTGCCCGTACACACGTGATACATTGACGAAGGGGCGGCAACGCATGCGCACTGAGACTATTTATACAGTCGACGGATCCTTTAAATATCCGCACTGAGTCAATTGAAAATTATTCAGTGCACAAAAAGTAATCAAATAGTGTTTGTTTGTTGTTTTTTTTAAATACTGGATTGAGAACCGAAGGAGGCTCATCGCAAGCCATACTTGCCCTACATTATAACAGCAAACAACATTACAGTCACCAAATAACACACCATCTTCATAAATTAGAATTGAATTCTTGTAAGAGACATAGTACTACTACTAAGTACACATACACAAAAAATAAAGATCACATAAGAGTCGATTGTTGTGCGTTGGGGGAGGGATGGCGTTTTATTTAATTTTATAAGGTTGACCGCGGGTACTTGACAGGCTGATGGCTGATGCTGCGTGCACACTAAGTTTGACATAGTTCTAGTTTTTAAATACCCAGAGCTCTTCTTTGTAAAAGGGTATCTTTATTATTGTATGTGTCTCTTACTATAACTAATTACTAAATAATCAATACATTGGGTCATTTCTTAAGTTAAAAAAAAAAGTATAAATAGATATCTTTTTTCTTTCTCCAGGTAAATTTCCCTGATTCAGATCAGGCCTCAACTCTGCCAATCTTGTGGTTGAAGCTGATATTGATGGGGAAGGAGCCAAGAGAATATGTTTAGAATGTGGCACAGTTTGTACTGATCTATGTTCACAGGTAATTTTGTTGGGTAAATTTGGTAAAATTATTTTATTACATAGAATTTTTTAAATGTTTATTTGGCTCATTAGAATGAATGTCCTTGCGATATAGAGCACTGATTTGTCAATCTGAAGGTTCATTTTTTCAATTCCCCACTGAGAAACGAAAGATATTTTTCAGGTCCTGGTGAAAGTCAGTTTCTCTTCCAGAGACATTCCACCACATGTAGATCTTTAGGATACTGAGCTCAAGGAAACAGAATTTGAGGATGCGCCTAACTGCAGAACACAGTATGCGTAAAATGGAGGAATCCTCCAAAGAATGACTCCTGTCATCCATTCTGAAAAAAGCCGAGAAAGCCAGTTTCTCATCGAGAGGTGCGCATTCCACCCCATGTAGATCTTTATGATACTGAGCTCAAGGAAACAGAATTTGAGGATGCTGAGATCAATTCTTATTTGCTGACAGAAGAAGAACAGGCTAGGATCAGATCAGAGATTTGAAGATGCAATACATACTATATGTATAACACTGTGCTTAATTTATATTATGTTGTGAATATATGTTTTTTATGTTTATACTTTGTTAACAATTTCTTATTATAGCAAATTTTTTTTTAAATACATAGTTACATGACATACATATTGTTTGGAACAGTGACCTAAATAACTATAGTGTTTGTGTGCAAAAATAGAATCCACATCTGTGTTCTCCCCAATCCTACATGGTAACAGCAAATAATGCTATAGAATTATAACTTAAAAAAATAAATCTGTAGACCACATTTTTTTAACTCCCAACAAATGGCATACAATAAAATGTGACTCTGGTGATCCATAAAGTCAAACCATGAAAAATATTATTTTTTTAAATATTTTTTTATTACAAATGTAATATTTTTATTAAAAAAATGCATGCTAAATACTTTCTAATAAAAAATATTTATTTATTTTTTATTTAACTACAATTTCTCGCAAATAAAATAACACTATCAGTTGACCGGCACCGAACGCCATTTTGATTTGTTTACATTTTGTCAGTCACTTTGACTACATTAAAATGGACTCAGATTCTCATTATTTAGTGGAAAAAGAACTTAAATCTAGTGACAAAAATGAAACTAACACTCGCTAAATCAAAAAAAAAATATAAAAACATTCAAAACTGACCAAAAACATTTTTTTTCAACTTTTTCAAGAAAAAACACAATGTAGCCTCACGACACAGGCGCGCATAAGGCCAAACCCCTCACTTTTTGGACATTTTGTCAAAAAAGTGAGGGGCAGTGCAAAAAACACACTGTGCATTATGTCTTTTTTAATATAAAAAAACTTTTTTTTCTACATTTTTTGCGTTTTTCTTAAAATTAAATTTTTTTATGTGAATAATTAAAGGAAAATATGCATATTTGAAAAAAAGTCACCAAACATTTTTTTTTTTGAAGAAATTGATTGATAACTGAATATTTCATTTCAGAAATATATGTAGATTAATAAAATGTCTGAAAAAATGTTTTTGTTTTTAATACTTGTTTTTTGTACACTTTAAAAAAAAAAAAATTTTGTTTTGTTAAATTCTTTTTTTTTAAATATTATCAAAATTCATTTTCACAAAAAAAAAGCTGCACAGTTTTAAAGCCTATTCAAAGAAGAAAAAAAATGATATATCACACATATATGGGCTATAAAGGAAACAGACAATATAGTCTAAAATGTAAGGACACCTGTTTGGTAATAAAAAAAATGCCAAAAACCTGCCGTCGATTAAGAGTTAAAGAAGGCTGGCCCCCACAAATTTTTTGACCAATTCTATTCCTGTAAGTGGATTTTAAAACTGATATGTTGCAAGGGAATATATTGCTATAAAAATTCAAAATTGTGCAATATAAAATTATATGAACTGTTTTATGTAAAGCTTTTTAAACTATTTGAATACTCAAAAATTATTCATAATCCAGTCATATATCGATGCTCTATTACTATTAGCCCTGAAATTGAATGCCATGTATTTGAATGTCTTTCTCTTATTACTCTTAAAAAGTGGATTGGCCATTTCTACACAATGTCTTCTATCATTTATAAAATTTAAATACTGTGGTTATAATTAGGGCTGTACCGGATTGCAATTTTGGGATCCTGCAGGATTCGGAACCGGAATCGGATTTAATATTTGAATCCTGCCGGAATCGGAACAGGAACCGGATTTACCAAATTCAATAGTAACTCTTCGAACGAAGTAGTAAGTTCTCGCCTAACATAAAAAAGATATAAAAATGAAAAATAGAATAAAAATTTAGGTTTTAAGTTCTAGATAGCAAAAAACAGTATTAACCATTTAGATCTTGAAGAATGTGACTAAAACCCCTTCCCCAATCATGAGTTAAGAAAGATAACACTGTCAAAATAATAGGTTCTTTGTTTTAAAAATTTATTTTAATAAAGCTTGTACCTAATTTAACTTGATTTCTATTAGAATCAAACATAGAAATGGGTAACATATCTTAGAAAGTATAATAAACATGTTTATTGATAAATAAATTCCAATATATATATATACTGTGGCACCACCCGATAGTTCATCTTTCTTTAATTTTCCACAGTGACGTCACCAAATCTTGTTATTTCATTAATACTTTCCTTTAAATCATTATCTGACTATTTCCCATAAAACGCAAATTAAAATGCATGTCAAATCTAAATCAATATCACTTTAATGTTCAATTAAAAATGTATCTTCAAGTTATTTATCTAAATAAGGGAGGAATTTTATCCAAATAGTGACAAAATCTCCTAATTTAAAAAATTTGCAGAAAAATAAATTATTGTACTATTTTTAAACTGTAAACACCCAAAATAGATTGTTGTCTGCTGTTTAAAGAACTTAAACTTTGATGGCTTAATATAGTTTATGGAAAACACGGAATCAAAACTAACGGAAGACTAGGCGTCGTATTACTAGACTAAATACGATTCAAATCTTCCTTTTTAATATATTTGTACTTACATACAGAACTAATATCGATCGACGTTATTGTAGTTTTAAAAAAGCAAAGGAAGTTATTGTTTTAATTTAATTCTGTAGCGCAACATATTTCAAAAATATGTTGCGCTAAAAAAATTTCAAACAACAAAGAAATCCGGCACATTTTAACTGGAACCGGAATCGGAACCGGATTTGTTAAAACTGCAGGAATCCGGCTTAACAGGAACCGGAATCGGATTCCGGTACAGCCCTAGTTATAATTAAACCTTTGTTGTTGTTTTTTTTTTTAAATTATTTCTTGCCACAAATTTCGCACAATGTTTTCTACCCAAACTGAGTAAATCTCTGAAATAAATTTTTTTTTTTAAATTGTGTTTCAACTAATGTGTTTGTTTAGTTTTTTTCTTTAATATTTCTTTCCATCTGAAATTAGGTCATTGGTTTAAAAAAACTTTTGTAGATGGTGAGTTTAATCACAAGTGTTATGTACGGTAAAAATAAATGAAGATTAATAATGGAAGAAATAAACGTCAGCTGTGTTTAAGAATTGGACAAGCGGTATTGTTTTAAACTACATTTTGCTGACCAGAGGTCAGAAGCAAAATTGTTGACATGACAGCTTGTCAGCCTTTGAATGATTACTGACATCTTGCAAAGGCAGGATTACAGCCAGCTAATTCTGAACTGTCATATAAAGTAAAAAAAATAGGAATGCAGCTATAGAGCCAGAGACTGACTGTTAATGCAAACAATAGTCATTGCGTTGGGAATTGAAAAAGATTTTATAATGTACTGCTTTAGTTGAAGCAGATGGTATATTAAACATAATAAAAAAAATTTTAAAAGGTAAAATTTTTTTTATAGTTCTGAAGTTTACATAAATACCAAAAAGACAAAAAAAATAAATATCGAGATCTTTTACATTTATTTATACTTTATTCAATTCTGCATACAAAAATGATAAATTTAAAAACATTTTATCAAGAAATAAATCTTTTTTTTTTTCTAAATCGTATTTCCTTACTTTTTCCCCTAATTAATAGTGTGTTCATATTTAAAAAAAAAAACATATTGCCTATAATCGACACATATATTATTCTATTTGAAATTGGATGCTATTTAATGTAATACTAATTTGTAAAACCATGATGTGACAGGACATGTAGTGTTACCTGTCATCCATAATTGCTTGTACAAATATATTATTCTATTTGAAATTGGATGCTATTTAATGTGATACTAATTTGTAAAACTATAATGTAACAGAACATGTAGTGTCACCTATCAGCCATGACTAGTAGGCAATGACGACACTGAAGGTGCTAAGATATTAATTAAATCATTTTTTTTTACCCTTAACTGATGTGGTCATTTGGGGGGAACACAAAATTGACACATCAACAGATACATATCTGTTGTGCTTTCAATGTCCTTTCTAATGGGCTTATAGACTTGGTGGCGCCCATCTCCTCTCCTAGTGAAATTAATCTAACTCAAAGACTTTCAAAGATTGTTGTCAAAATGATTGCAGAAAGTTAAAGATCTTCCATACGATCAAATTTCAGACATGAATTATAAAATATATTTAGACAAAATAGGTAATCATATAACAACTGGTCCCAGTAAAAAAAACTGTCTGGTAATTCATTTAGTTTTTTCTATGCCTACAAAATTATTAGAATCAATTTATTAAAAACCCATGTTAAAATGAAATATTTGTATTGCTATGATACAAGTTCACATGTCGCACACACCCACATATAGGGAAAACGATCTCTACTGAACTAAATATTTCATTGAATCGAATAAAAGAAACATAGCAATATGACTAATAAGGTACTCACAAGGATGCAATGCTCAGCAACATTCAAGCTTCCATTGGTAATCATTGGCTACTGGAAATTGAAGTTTAGTTCGCAGAGCTTCATTCCATACTTGGCACATTTTCTACAGAGAATACATTTATAGCTGGAAGTCAAAAAACCAAATTAATTTTCTGAAGCAGTAAAAGTTTCACAGAATCAATTTAACTTTGTCCATATAGAGCATATGCTGCAAGGTAGTTTTAAAACCTCAGCCATGATTTGAGGTATTTTAAGCCAGACTAACCTAACCCATGATGTGGGTAAATCAAAGGGTGCTCTATAGATTAGTTGGGGATGGATTCAGAATATATATATATATATATATACACTTCTTTTAGTACAAAAATGTTACATGGGAGTGTGACATCCATCGTTCTACCAATTAATAATTTTTTTCAAACAAGACCACCTTTTAATATTTTGTATAGGTTGTGTTGCCCTCTAACAACGACGGTGTTGTAAACAAACAGTAAAAATTAGAGGGAATTACTCACAGTAAAAATTAGAGGGAATTACTCAAGCCAAGTCATGTTAATTCTAAATTAGTGCATACTATTGTGATAAAAAATACTATTAGCTGATGCAGAAATGAACAATGTTTAATAAAAATGAGAAATTTTTGTTTAAAAATATCATGTGAAGAATTTAACATCAAAGTTGTCGTTAAACATTGCAAATTATGCGTTAAATATAACAAGGCAACAATTGGTTTCAAGGTTGTTACTGCCGGGGGTTGGTAGCGGGGATAAGCTCCCACTAACAAATAAAATGCTCCCAATGGCGTGCATCTCAAAAATTTTAAGTGATGCTAAAAATAAATATCACACTAGTTTATACAGTCGACTCTCTCCTATCAGCCCACCATTACCTATTTTTTTAAAATTATCTTCAGTAAAATGAAGAATTAACAAATGCTTTAGTAATGGAGAGATGTTTTATATTTGTTTTGGTGGAGAAGGACATGATTTATATATTTAGCTCCTGCCTATCTAGCCAGGGAAGTTTCCTGCACACCTTTCAAGTTAGACGATGTCATTAGAGTGCACCACAGAGTATATAATGAAAATAATTGGCATCATTATTTTGGCAAGTACTTATTGTAAAAAAAAAAAATTAAATGGACGATTTTCACAAAGTCAATGAAACTATTACATCGTACCAGTAATTAAAAAATATACTTAGTTGATGTGGCACAACTGGACCATGTTTTATAGAGTATTTTTTTTTTTTAAAGTCACAGAATACAGCATAGTTTTCCATTTTAAATGTCATTGAAAGTATTGCCAGCTTAGTTTCAAAAGTGACATGATTAATGTAGGTCCCTATGGACAACAGTTATCGGTCTCCCTTGGTTCACCCTGTTCAGCTTAAATGATTCCCTCTTCATTTAGAAGTATTTGGAGCAAATACGATCAGGCCCATCAAGCCCAGATCTGATCATAATTTAGTTCCAAATTTACCTCGATATTTAATCATAAAGAAACAATTGATCAAGAATTGAATGGTAGGTTGATATTTTATTAATACATAGGTTTGTGGGGAATAAAATATGTTTAATTTTCATAAAAATTTTTTTCAATTTAAAAACCTTATTTTACCTGAGGTGATGATCTCAAAGATAGATTTGAATGGTGATCTCGAGACTCCTTTATGTGCTGTGCCCCATAACTGAAACAGTGTATGAATATTATCACTTAAAACTAAATATTTTAACTTCTTAAGTGAAGTAACAAGCCAATCGAGAATTATAATTATTTAATTAAAAAAAAAAGTGCTTCTATGCTATCTGTAAATTTATGAGATTAAAAATAAAAGAACAAATGCAAGTCTGTGTTTAGAAAAAATTATTTCTGCAAAGAATGGGAGACTACCTTATGAATACATTTGACAGCATTGATGGTGAAAAAACATGGATACCAACTTTAGTCCATGTTATATGCAGTCTCAGTTAATGAACATGTCAACTCTGAAACGTGACAGGTTACAGGGGAACCTAGCAGAAAAATTATAAATGAATCGAGTTCTTAAAAAAATTTCATGCGATCAATTACTAAATCATTAACATAAAATAAAACAAATAATGAAGAAATGTAAAATAACTAAAATTATTTCAGAGCTTTTTTTTTCCCCCAAATCTTTTTATTGTTAAATTCAATAAATATTTTACCAAAAAAAGACATTCAATCGTAAAGGTTGCTCCTTGACACCTTAGTCATTTGGCAGAAATCAAGGTTTTGAGCTTTGCGCCAATAACAAAGCATGCCTAGAAGAAAGAATGTGAACAAAGTGAATTAGTTTTAGTAAATATCAGCACATTTATGATAAAAAACTAAAGGTTTATAATTAACTAGTCCTCCCGCGTCTTCTCATCGCTGACTTATCCATCAATATTAACAACGCGCTTGCTGTGATCCATCTTGACCCACTTTAAACAACACACTTGCTGTGATCCAGCCCTCCCATCTCCACACTATAGTGGAGTTTTTTTCCCGCTGTTGTGAGTTGTCAACATATTCGGGAATTCCACAATCTATAAATAGTCCTGCGTCTTGAAGTTGTGAATTATATGTAGATTCCACAGCTCAAAGCCATTACTGATCTATAAATACTGACTATTTGGAATCCAAGCAAAAACAAATTGCTTGTAAATATGGTTCTATTACTTTCAATTTAACTAATATGATTTTTAATTAAATTATTTTATTTGTAATTAATATGTAATTTTTCTGTTTCTAACAAATTTTTATTACAATGCATTATTAGATATATTTCATGTACTGGTACAGAATTAATGACTAATATAAGTAAAAACTGTTAGTTAATAATATAAATATCAGCTGCTGATGAAAAACTATGGCCAACCTCACAAACACAAGTCAGATCCCTTCTAGTTCTCACAACACACTGAGCAAATTCCTGTGACATGTCAACTAAATCAGCTTTATACAATCTTGACTTACTTGAATTCCTTGCAAAGCAAAGAACCTCTGCAACCACTCTCTAGAGTACTCTGTTTGGGGGGGGGGGGGGGCTTTTTCAATTCCCTCCATGTCTGTTTGCAGCTTTTCATCTCCTGCTCGCAAGACCTTCTCCAAGCAGTCTTTGGGCAGTCGATTTTTCTCTGGTCTTGGGGGTTCCACAGCGGAGCCATTTTCATGATGGCTTCTAGAGGCTTTCTTATACACTCTGCAAATCAGATTTTGCACACTTCAGTCAAGGCATAAGTTTATGTTCCTAAGATGCCAAAGTAAAATAGAAAAAAATTGTTCATTGATCAAAAAAAGGGTATTTTTACCAATTTTATTTCTCTTTATGCATTGTAAAAATAATTATCTTCTTCTTTTAATTTACATAAGCATTTAATTATGATTAAATGTCGACTTTGTGGCAAAAAAGCTTTTTCTCAGCCATAAATGTATCATTAATTTGTAATAATTATACATTTTTTTTATTTCATTATTTAGTGCTCAGCCTTAAGATCCTTATCACTTAATGGCCTTATAAGTTATGATGACCGCAGTATTAAATGATGGAACCATAATTTAGCTAATTTAAACTACCATATCATAACTTTTTTCATAAATATCATAACTTATTTAAGTTATAATCACATGAAATCACGTCCACGTTCTTACTTGGCCTAAAATACAGCCTCATACTGAGTCATAGTGTCATGGCGAACATATTTTCTTTACGGAGAAATAATTAAGCTAATTTAAACTTTCGCAGTGGCTACGGCACCAGCCAGCTGGTCTCCGTATTTTTTTTTCCGGGTACCAGCCATATATGTACATGCGCTCTAGCGCTCTAGACGGACTTCATGTAGATTGTAGGAATAGGATTTGGGTGTGGAGCAATATCTATGGCTGGTCCCCGAAAATAACCCTAACCCTAGCCCCGAAAACAAAAAATGAAGTCCATCTAGAGCACTAGAGCGCATATAGGCTGGTACCCGGAAAAAAAATACGGGGACCAGCTGGCTGGTGCCGTAGTAGCCATTAAGATAAACTTTTATTGATGTCACAACTACTTCAACTACCCATGTGGAATTTCACTTTTAAAAAAACAATTATAATTATTTTTTTTAATAATGGTCCATTTCGTGAAAAAAATTTTTTTACAAGCACGTTGCGTACACAGTACAAACAAACTCGCTTTGACCATGTTATGCGTGTTATGCCATCCGCCATGTATTTATATTTTATAGTTATGAATTTTCAAGACAATTTTAGAAAACAATACATTGATTTAGTTATTGTGTTTCTAGCTATAGAAGTTAAAACGTATTCTTACCTACATAAGAGGCCAATTTATGAAATGAACCGTTTAAAATGTTGTCTTCTCCACGAGACAATTAATATTGCTAGAAAACTCTTGTACGACGGAAGTGACTTCCAGCCGATTCTCGTCAAAACAACATGCCGGAAATGAGATGTTAATGATATACGGCTAATTAGCCTCCCTTTGAATTTCTTAGAGGCCAAAACGTCTTACCTTAACTGTTTCGCATTCTAAGTTGATGAATATGTGTATATATCTTATACCAGCGGTCGGGGAACCTGGGTAAATTACCCCAAATGGGGTAAAAATGAAACTTTTGTGAGTAAAAAGTATATATTTTTAATTTGCTATGGGTTAATATCAACTTACACAAAAATATTTTAGGGTAATGATTAAAAAATGTCCACGACCGCTGGTATATATATATATATATATTTATACAGAGAGAGAGAAAGAGAGACAGAGAAGGATAGAGAGTGAGAGAGAGCGAAATAAGGAGAAAAAGAGAGAGAGAATGGGAATATTTGTGAGCTTATGGGAATATGTAGGAGCTTATGGGAATTTTAGCAGATTATGGAAATATGTCGGAGCTTATGGGAATATCTTGGAGCTTATGGAAATATCTGGGAGCTTATGGGAGTATGTAGGAGCTTATGGGAATATGTAGGAGCTTATGGGAATATTAGGAGCTTATGGGAATATGTAGGAGCTTATGGGAATATGTAGGAGCTTATGGGAATATTAGGAGCTTATGGGAATATTAGGAGCTAATGGGAATATTAGGAGCTTATGGGAATATGTAGGAGCTTATGGGAATTTGTAGGAGCTTATGGGTATAAGTGGGAGCTTATGGGATATGCGCCAGTTGATTCTACTCCTGTTTAGTATTTGGCGAATGGGACCAGCGGCGTAGCGTGGGTATCGGCCGCCCAGGACGGAAGACGATTTTGCCGCCCTCTCATTTAGGTATTTCAATTTAATCTATACATTTTTGCCGCCCCCCTAAAAAGTAATAAAAAGTGCCGCCCGGTGCGGACCGCACCCACCGCCCCCCCCCCCCAGGTACGCCACTGAATGGGACTATAGGCTTTGTGTTTATTTTCAACCCCGTAAGGTCAAATTTTTACGCATCAGTAAATTCTACTCCTATTTTTCAATATTTGAAACGGACTATAAGCTTCGTTTCAATTTACTGCTATACAATGATCAACTGCCATGCATAACTATATATATATATAGAGAGAGAGAGAGAGAAAGAGAGAATGGGAATAAATGGGAACTTATGGGAAAATGCGGGAACTTATGGGAATATTTGGGAGCTTATGGGAATATGTGAGATTTAAATATATATATATATATATATATATATATATATATATATATATATATATACAAAGATAGAAAGAGAGATAGAGAGAGAGAGAGACAGAGACAGAGTAGGAGAGAGAGCGAAATAAGGAGAAAGAGAAAGAGAGAATGGGAATGTTTGGGAGCCCATTGAAATATGTAGGAGATTATGGGAATATCTAGGAGCTTATGGGAATATTAGAAGCTTATGGGAATATGTAGGAGATTATGGGAATATGTAGGAGCTTATGGGAATATGTTAGAGCTTATGGGAATTTGAGGAGATTATGGAAATATGTAGGAGCTTATGGGAATATCTTGGAGCTTATGGAAATATCTGGGAGCTTATGAGAATATGTAGGAGCTTATGGGAATATGTAGGAGCCTATGACAATATTTAGGATTTTATGGGAATATTAGGATCTTATGGAAATATGTAGGAGCTTATGGGAATATCTTGGAGCTTATGGGAATATTTGGGAGCTTATGGGAATATATAGGAGCTTATGGGAATATGTAGGAGCTTATGGGTAGATGTGGGAGCTTATGGGAAATTTAGGAGCTTATGGGAATATGTAGGAGCTTATGGGAATATCTAGGATTTTATGGGAATGTTAGGAGCTTATGGGAATATGTAGGAGCCTATGACAATATTTAGGATTTTATGGGAATATTAGGATCTTATGGAAATATGTAGGAGCTTATGGGAATATCTGGGAGCTTATGGGAATATCTGGGAGCTTATGGGAATATTTGGGAGCTTATGGTAATATATAGGAGCTTATGGGAATATCTAGGAGCTTATGGGTATATCTGGGAGCTTATGGGAATATGTAGGAGCTTATGAGATTATTAGGTGCTTATGGGAATATGTAGGAGCTTATGGGAAGATCTGGGAACTTATGGGAATATCGTGGAGCTTATTGAAATATTTAGGAGATTATGGGAATATGTAGGAGCTTATGGGTATAAGTGGGAACTTATGGGAATATGTAGGAGCTTATGGGAATATTAGGAGCTTATGGGAATATTAGGAGCTAATGGGAATATTAGGAGCTTATGGGAATATGTAGGAGCTTATGGGAATATGTAGGAGCTTATGGGTATAAGTGGAGCTTATGGGATATGTGCCAGTTGATTCTACTCCTGTTTAGTATTTGGCGAATGGGACCAGCGGCGTAGCGTGGGTATCGGCCGCCCAGGACGGAAGACGATTTTGCCGCCCTCTCATTTAGGTATTTCAATTTAATCTATACATTTTTGCCGCCCCCTAAAAAGTAATAAAAAGTGCCGCCCGGTGCGGACCGCACCCACCGCCCCCCCCCAGGTACGCCACTGAATGGGGCTATAGGCTTTGAGTTTATTTTCAACCCCGCAAGGTCAAATTTTTACGCATCAGTAAATTCTACTCCTATTTTTCAATATTTGAAACGGACTATAAGCTTCGTTTCAATTTACTGCTATACAATGATCAACTGCCATGCATAACTATATATATATATATAGAGAGAGAGAGAGAGAAAGAGAGAATGGGAATAAATGGGAACCTGTGGGAAAATGCGGGAGCTTATGGGAATATGTGGGAGCTTATGGGAATATGTGAGATTTAAATATATATATATATATATATATATATATATATATACAAAGATAGAAAGAGAGATAGAGAGAGAGAGAGAGAGAGACAGAGTAGGAGAGAGAGCGAAATAAGGAGAAAGAGAGAATGGGAATGTTTGGGAGCCCATTGAAATATGTAGGAGATTATGGGAATATGTAGGAGCTTATGGGAATATTAGAAGCTTATGGGAATATGTAGGAGTTATGGGAATATTAGAAGCTTATGGGAATATGTAGGAGTTATGGGAATATGTAGGAGCTTATGGGAATATGTAGGAGCTTACGGGAACATGTAAGAGCTTATGGGAATTTTAGGAGATTATGGGAATATGTAGGAGCTTATGGGAATATGTAAGAGCTTATGGGAATTTGAGGAGATTATGGAAATATGTAGGAGCTTATGGGAATATCTTGGAGCTTATGGAAATATGTAGGAGCTTATGAGAATATGTAGGAGCTTATGGGAATATGTAGGAGCTTATGGAAATACTAGGTGTTTATGGGAATATGTAGGAGCTTATGTGAATATTAGGAGCTTATGGGAATAAGTGGGAGCTTATGGGAATATGTAGGAGCTTATGGGAATATGTAAGAGCTTATGGGAATTTCAGGAGATTATGGAAATATGTCGGAGCTTATGGGAAAATGCGGGAGCTTATGGGAATATGTGGGAGCTTATGGGAATATGTAGGAGCTTATGGGAATATGTAGGAGCTTATGGGAATATTAGGAGCTTATGGGAATATAAAGGAGCTTATGGGAAGATCTGAGAACTTATGGGAATATGTAGGAGCTTATGGGAATATCTAGGATTTTATGGGAATGTTAGGAGCTTATGGGAATATGTAGGAGCCTATGACAATATTTAGGATTTTATGGGAATATTAGGATCTTATGGAAATATGTAGGAGCTTATGGGAATATCTTGGAGCTTATGGGAATATTTGGGAGCTTATGGGAATATATAGGAGCTTATGGGAATATGTAGGAGCTTATGGGTATATCTGGGAGCTTATGGGAATATGTAGGAGCTTATGAGATTATTAGGTGCTTATGGGAATATGTAGGAGCTTATGGGTAAATTAGGAGCTTATGGGAATATGTAGGAGCTTATGGGATGATCTGGGAACTTATGGGAATATCTGGGAGCTTATTGAAATATTTAGGAGATTATGGGAATATGTAGGAGCTTATGGGTATAAGTGGGAGCTTATGGGAATATGTAGGAGCTTATGGGAATATGTAGGAGATTATGGGTATATTAGGAGCTTATGGGAATATGTAGGAGCTTATGGGAATATGTAGGAGCTTACGGGAATATGTAGGAGCTTATGGGAATATGTGCCAATTGATTCTACTCTTGTTTAGTATTTGGCGAATGGGACTATTTAGGCTTTGTGTTTATTTTCAAACACTTAAGGTCAAATTATTACGCATCAGTAAATTCTACTCCTGTTTTTCAATTTTTGAAACGGACTATAAGCTTCGTTTCAATTTTCTGCTATACAATGGTCAACTGCCATGCATAAGTAGATTTAACTCTATGTCAATTATCGAAAAAGAGAAATAAGGAAAGAGAGAGAGAGAGAGAGAGAGAGAGAGAGAGAGAGAGAGAGAGAGAGGGAATATATGGGAACTTATGGGAATATGTTGGAGCTTATGGGAATATGTATGAGCTAATCGGAATATTAGGAGCTTGTGAGAATATGTAGGAGCTTATGGGAATATGTGGGAGCTTATGGGAAATTTCGGTTGGGGACATGGATAGCTTCATCTTACAAATGTTTCTTATTAGTACTATGCATTCGTCTTTTATTGTTTTTTTTATGTTCAAATTCAACAAAAAAGAGTTGCATTGAATAACTTTTTTTTTTACATAAATCAAATTGGAGTTCTAATTGCCATCGTACAAGAGACACACAAATAATTGATAAGACAAAAGTTTTATGTGTATGGTTTTGTCCAGTTTAATTCGACGCGACAATTCCAGCTCGTATTGAATCTCATCATATTTTTTCCTCGCGTTTATTAGGCACGGGTCGGACTGATAAAGGAATTCACTGGAAAGTCACAGTTTCCCATATGTCCCTGTGTTTCCCAGATTTCTCTTCTAATTTAGTGGAGTTTCTTAACATTTTTTGCTATTACAATTCTACAATTCTTCGCCGCTAGTTTTTTTTTACCTAGTGTGGGGCAATCTGGCATGGGTGGCACTTTCTCTCTCTCTCTCTCTCTCTCTCTCTCTCTCACACACACACATACACCAATCAGCTTGGTGACCCCACAGCTAATGAAAATAAATCTCAGTCCTTAGCCTTAGGAAAACTATACCTATAGATGTTGAGTTTTGTGCGGCAGTTTTTGCTGTTAGTATACTTTTGTTTACTAAATCTTACTAAATAACTATGGTGCTGTAAAGAATTATTATTATTATTATTTTAAAGAACCTGAATGCGGTTGTCAAAGGAATAGACCCTTTGTGAATACTTTATTTCTACAAATACAGGCCAAACGATGATGCACTTTCTGTTCCATATGTAATCTGTGGTGCTAACTAGGCTTTAAGAAGGCTTGGAATCTGTAGTTTTCTTTTTATTTATTTATTTTTATAAAATATATGTAAAATTTGTTTTAAAAGATCAGATACTTGCATTTAAGAAAAAAAAATATTATCTTGAAAAAAAAAATTGCATAACGTGTGAATCTAGTACTTGGTCTGTCAGGGGGAAAAAAACATCGTCTGCTACTGAGTAAAGAGAGTAAACTGAGAAGGTAAATAAGATAGGAACAACAACAAATACACGAAAATATTTTCCCCGTTTTAATTTAGAGTGTTATTTTTATAAATAGTGCACCTTATTTGCAATATTTAAATAATTTCTTTTTTGGGTATGAAGCGTTTTTTTTTAATGATTGATCCATACAGCCATTATTCTTTACTTCAGACTCGTAGAGCACAGGCAGTCTGAGTATGTCCACAATGAGTACACCATCCTATCGAAGATCGTTTGATTTCAAATTACCACGAAGAACTTCTCAAGTTGAAGTTCCAGTAGCCCCATTGAAAAGCTATGACAGAAATAAATTATTGTCAGCTACAGAACTATCAAAATCTTCGTTTGGTATCCCCCTTTCACAGATTATTCAAACACAAGGGAAGTATGAAAATATTGAAAAAGACACTGTTGAAGTTTCAGGCAGGAAGATTTTTTTGAAGTATTAGTCTCAAAGTGCAGTTAGCAATAACTTAATTAGTCAGATAAAGCATCCGTTCTAAACATTTTTGAGTGTATTTTACATTCTTATTTTTATTGAAATAAAAATTTAGCCCATCCTACTGTTGGAGGTGTCCAGCTTCGTTCTGTTGAAGAAATCCATATCCTTTACTTTAGTAGAGGTTAAATAAGAACTGTTCTTTATATTACAAATTACTTGACTGTTATTGCTTGTTAAAGATAAAGTACAATTGCATTTCCATGATTATGTTTTATTTCTGCTTGGATATTATTTGTATTGAATTAATAATGGCTGCATTTTCAATCTTATCATATATAATTAATTGTAGTTGTACTTGTTTTTTTCTATGATAAATTTTTTTTACATCGAGGTATTCAAATAATTATTGATTTCAATCACAGCCATTCTTAACTAATTAACCTAGACAGTTTCAAAGGATATTTAAGTTTCCTTATTTCAACATATTACAGTCGAAAGTTTTAGATGAGGTAATTTTCAGGAAGAACTGTTTATCTACTTTTTTGACAGCTAGTATAAAAATGTAATCTGGTTTTTGTTTTTTTTATACAAATAGTATTGTTTTCGTTTTTAAAATTTTTTTTTAGCCTGTACCATTTTGGGTTTAGAGTAAAAAATATAATGAAATTAGAAATGTTAATTAAAGTCGCCCTAAGCAGGTCTCCCGGCCAGTTCAAATTCATGTCATAAAGGCAGATTAAAAATCATTATAAGCTATACATTACTGATTGTTATGTACTGATAAAATTAGAACATATTCCTAATATATTGATGATCATATACTCATTAGGAGACACTAGGACCTAGACAGTTGTTTTTGCTTAGGGATTGTTCACTTATTATTTTACGGAAAGATAAAAGAATGGTAAAAAAGAGTTATGGGGGTGGAGTGGTCCTTAAACAAGAAAAAATTGTTACTTAATAAGTGTGAATGGCCCTTTAGGGCCCCCGCAGCCCTAACCTGACAATATATCTGCCCAGGGCATGCAATAAAATCTTCAAACAGCTCTTTGATGACCATGCATTTAGTATTTATATTTGATATGAAAAAGTTTTCAATTACTTTACTTAATACAATATAAAGAATATTTTTTTATGCAGGCTTTGTATACTGACAAATCCATAGTTGTTTCAGCACCTACAGGTTCTGGTAAAACTGTTGTGTTTGAGCTGGCATTAATACGTCTTATCATGAAAGCTGAAAACACATCATCTTGTGGAAAAATAATTTATAGTAAAGAAATCTTCATAATAAATTTTTTTATAGTTTATATTTCAATATTTTTTTTTATTCATTAACATTATTAATTATGTTATGTTTCACATTAATAGTGTTTAAATTTTGTCAATGATTAATTTTTTACTCTTGCTCAAAAGTGGCACCAATGAAAGCTTTGTGCTCAGAACGCTTTCAAGACTGGAAGGACAGATTCTCTCCACATGGACTTACCTGTCTGGAAGTAACAGGAGACTCTGAGATTGATGATCTGGAAGAACTTTTCAGGGCTTCATTGATTTTTACAACTCCTGTAAAAAATTCAAAGCCATTTTTTTTTTTTCAAATTATTTTTTAGATTAGTAAATAATTATATTAATAAAAAATCAGTGATTTAACCTCTTTGTTACATGTCACACTTTGGTACTGCATGTTGAACATTCAATATTAAATATGCAGGAAAAATGGGACAGCATGTCAAGAAGATGGAAAGACAATAAACAACTCTTCAGACAAATCAAACTTTTTTTTATTGATGAGGTAATTTAATCAGGTGAATTTTTGTGCTGTTTTTTTTTCTTCCCAGGATAAAAATATAAATGTTCACTGCAAGTAATAGAAAGTTTATCTTAGGTATCTATATTTATAAATAGCTATGGAGGAATAGTTGCACTGCTCAGAAAGATGATTCAAACCTCACTTATTCTAGTATTTTTTTAAGTCTGAAAACACAGTTTTATTTTTCTATAATTTATTGATCAACTTAGAGTATTACACTCAAACTTATCTGTCTTGCATCTTTTTTTTTAATTTGATTAGGTGCAATTGAAAAGCATAAACCTTATTTTCATTTAAGTCTTTTACTTCATTTTTATTTTAGCTTTAATTTGGATTTATCCTGTGGCTGTATTGTAAACTTTTTCTTAACTTTTTTTCCCTCTCTTTTTAATGGGACAATAGATACACATTCTGAATGATCGTCATAGGGGAGCTACTGTGGAGGCTGTTGTGAGTCGCATGAAAACTCTTGAAACATCTCAGTCTGATGATGGGAAGCACTACATCCGCTTCATTGCAGTTTCAGCCACAATGCCTAATTATAATGATGTAAATTACAATTTATTTAATTTTGCACTCACAAATTGGCAGTTCCTTTTTTGAAAAACACTGCCCTAACATAAATCAAATAAGTTAATATTAAAGTTAAGTTTTTCTATTTTACTTTTTAGCAAAATTTACTAAATTACAGATTGCATTATGGCTGAGCCATCCTTGTAAAACTGCATTTGCTTTAAGGTCAGATTTCTTAGTTTCTTTATATGAAATCTAAATATTGAGTAACACTTAACTACAAGTACTTTTGAGGAAACAAGTCATGCAATCTGTAGGAATATATTTAATACATCAGACCTCAAAACCTTTTATTGCAAAAAATGTTTGTTATGAATTTTCAGTCTGGGAGAGAATTACCGGCCGGTCAGGCTAGACAGTGTTGTTCTAGGCTACCCATTCAAAGAAGTAACCTCTGATTTTCGTTTTGATATGAACCTTTCTTATAGACTGAAATCCATCATAGAGACATATTCACACTCAAGACCTACTCTAGTGGTATTTGATATTTACATTTCTAACAAGTCTATATATGAACATTAAAGTACTAAACTTTATTTATTTAAAAGTTAAAAATAATTCAATGATCTTTTTTTTTTATTTATTAAAATATGTTTTCATTTCAAAAGCTACAAAAATTATGAATGATGTTTCAAGACACACATTTGTTGATGTCTGTTTAGTTTTGTTCCTCTAGGAAAAGTGTTGTACAGACTGCTGAAGTCTTAGTGAGAGATTTAAACATATGCAGTGTCTTTCCTATGTTTAATTCACAACTTGTGCACAAAACATTATCATCAATACATGAACATAAATTATGTGGTATTATGATTTTATTTTCCTCTGATAGTTTAGGCTGTTAATTGTTTTTTCTTTATGCAGTCAATATCTTTTTTTTATTAAAGTTAGATTCATGCTTTTGCTTAAACTTTTAAAACATTTTCTTTGTTTTTTTTATGATTACCTTGCATAACAAAAATTAGTGAGGCCAATATTTTAATATATTCAGCATAAAATAAAAAATATTTTAAAGTGCCTAATACTTCTAGTTATATTTCAGATTTGCTCAGATTGGGTATTGGGATACATCATGCAGGTTTGCATCTACAGGATCGACAAATAGTCGAAGAATTATTTAGGTCTTCACAGTTACCTGTATTAGGTAAATTTTTAAATCATTTAACAAATTGTATTTATAATTACGTAAATGAGAAAGAGAACACCTTCACTGAATCAGATATTCCAAAATAAAAATCGACTTTGAAGGTATACTGAAAAAACTTGTAAGTAAATTGTATGACTAAAAGGGGTAATTGCATATGAAAGTTAGCTTGGCACTTGAGCATAAATATCGAGAATGATTAAAGTCAAAGCCAAAGAAACTAACTGAATTACTCTATAAATATCGAGAATGATTAAAGTCAAAGCCAAAGAAACTAACTGAATTACTCTCAGCAAATATAAAAATGTCAATAATAAAAAAAAAAATCTTGAGAAAAAACATTTACTGAGCAAATCAAAGGTAAATGATTATTTATGTTTCTCATACTGTATCATTTTTCTCCTGGTCACAGTATGTACCAGCACCTTAGCCATGGGTGTCAATTTACCAGCTCATCTGGTTGTGATCAAGTCCACACATTTCTACAACATGGGAATAGTACAGGAGTATTCAAACATGCAGATACTTCAAATGATAGGCAGAGCCGGTCGACCTCAGGTAATGTTACATCATCAGTGTTGGATGACTTCGGTTAGTTAAATTGAAAGTTTTGTGGCTTTTCAGATACAGAACAAATTATTCTCTTATATGTTTTCTGTAACTAATCGATATCATTTTGAAACTTCTTCAGTTTGATACATTTGCTGTGTCAGTGATTATGACAAAGTCCACATTAAAGGTAAAATGTCCTTCATTTTTATGAACTTTTTTTTTTATAGCTAAAAGGAAACTTTTTTTAAAAGTAATTGATTTTTTTATTAAATCTCATTACAAAAACAAAAAAGTTAAACCTCAAACACATAAGTTAGAAAAAAAATTGTAATATAAATTTTAGATTTTTTTCCCAATGTTGTATAAATACAACTCATATTTGCTAATAACACTTGATTCTGCTTTTAAATTGTTAAGTTTAATCATTCATTTATATATTGTTTTATTTTTTTCAGTCCAAGTACGAATCACTTGTTAATGGCACACAATTGATAGAAAGCAGGTGAATGTTTAACTTTTTTGAAGCTTTTACTAAAAATACATTTAAGAGAAGCTTTTCTCTTTTTTTGTAAGCTTTTAATCAAATCTCATTTTCTTTGGGTTTGTGGGTGGGTGTTTAGCTGGCTGGGTTTGTGGGTGGGTGTTTAGCCGGCTGGGTTTGTCTGTAAATGTTGTAACTCAGTTTGAACCTGTTGTAATTTAGTGGTACGGCTCAAATTGGGCACGCTTGTAGACTCTACATGACGATGTATTATTTTAATAATTTTGAGTTGGTGAATTAACAACTTGTAGATTTACAAAGCTTATTACTTATAAGTAATGTTTACAATGGGGAAAAGCTCGCCCTGAGATTATCATGTCAAAATAAATAAGGGAGTACAGCACCATTGCGTAAATGTGTGATTTATTGAAGCTTTTTTTTTTTTAGTTTAATATACTAGCCAAACTAGACTGAAGTGCTCAACATTAGGAACTTTTACTCTTTAAAAACTAAAAAGGAAAAAAGAAAAATGCACTTAAAAAGTAAAAATTATTCATTATTTCATACAAATATTTATAAAAAATTATCACTACTAAAATGTGGGATAATACAATATTTTTGACTAAATGAGTCTATACATTAGTTGATATATAGCATAAATAAAAAATCTATATACATGTATGTAGATGGATCACACTTGGTTATATTTTAATGATGATAGCTTTTATAGATATGAATTATTTTCACCTTTTAGTGCATTGTAACTAAAGAATATTTTTAAAAAGTTTTTTTTTTTTAAATATAACTTTACCATAGTTTTTTTTTAATTTGTTGGATATTTTCCAATTATGTAAATTATAACCTGTTTGAATATTTTCTTCAGCTTACATAAGAATCTCATTGAACACCTGAATGCTGAAATAGTTTTACAGACCATAAGTAATACAAATCTTGTCAAGGAATGGTTGAAACAGACTTTCCTGTATGTGAGAGCTTTAAAAAATCCAAAGTACTATGGTAAGTTACTTATTAAATAAATAAAAAAAATTTCACCAGCTCAATGTTAACATAACTTTAAAATCTAGAAACTTGGTTCACCAGCTCAATGTTGACATAACTTTAGAATCTAGAAACTTGGTTCACCAGCTCAATGTTGACATAACTTTAGAATCTAGAAACTTGGTTCACCAGCTCAATGTTGACAGTAACTTTAGAATCTAGAAACTTGGTTCACCAGCTCAATGTTGACATAACTTTAGAATCTAGAAACTTGGTTCACCAGCTCAATGTTGACATAACTTTAGAATCTAGAAACTTGGTTCACCAGCTCAATGTTGACATAACTTTAGAATCTAGAAACTTGGTTCACCAGCTCAATGTTGACATAACTTTAGAATCTAGAAACTTGGTTCACCAGCTCAATGTTGACATAACTTTAGAATCTAGAAACTTGGTTCACCGTCATTTATTGATATTTATGGCTAGATTTTTTTAACATTGAATTTTAAAAAAAGATATTTTAGAAAGACTTTTTTTTTAGAAAGTCAGCATCAAAATTATACTCAACTTAATTCTAGTTTGTTTTTTTACTTGCAAGAAATTTTTTTTAATTTTCAGGGTTGCCAATAAATTTAGAACAGAAGGATGTAGAGAAAAAGCTTACTGGTAAGATTAATGAAATTCATGTCTCTGTAGGATGTTACATAACCCTAATACATAGTAGTATTGAAGGCTTCGTCTTACAGCTTAAACAAAAAAACTTAATCTCTTTCTTCAGATTCCATTTTTTGTTTCTCAAACTTTTATTCTTCCCGACCCACTATAAAAAAACTGTTTTGATTTCATGATCCACCTGTAAAGAAAAAAAAAAGATAGAGATTAAGAGTGTTAATTTTATGTATGGAGTTTCTTCTGTTTTACGAAGATAACAAACTTAATGATGTCTGACATTTTGTAGTAATTCACCTGCAACACAACCAGTGGGTCACAACCCATACTTTGTGAACCACTGCCACATTCTAGTTATGTCTCTAAGTTTATTAGAATTATACTCATTGAAAATTTGAACAGTTTTTCTTTTTTCCCTTTGTTGTGAAAAAAATGTTTACATTTTCTCTAACTTATTTTTAAGCTTGCGTATTTTTAATTTGAACAGATCTTTGTCTTCAAAGTTTGACTCAGTTGAGAGATTCAAACCTTGTTTTAGTTAATGATGAAACAGACAGTATATTTCCTACAGGTAAACTACATATTAAATATATTTTGGTTTTATAATTAGACTAATATGTGACTATAAGGTGTGGATGTTAATATAAAATCTTTTATTCTCAGATAAAGGTAAACTGATGGCCAGGTACTGTGTCGCCTTCAAGACTATAAAACGATTTCATCAGTTTGCAGAGAAATGTGACAGTATTGCTGATATGGTTTGTTTTCACTGTTGTAAATTTGTTTAGTTTATTATATCTTTTTATTGTAACTAAACTGTTTTTTTGTAATTTATGGTTTAAACTTTATTATATTTATTTTTCTGAACTGTTATGTTTAAATTATTTGTCTGAATACATATGTCATGTTTTTGTTTATTTTTTTAAGAAATCTTCATTTGTAAATTCTTTGCATTCATTTATTTTTATCTGTGCCACAAATTTTCAAATCACTCTTTGTATAAAAAAAATCAGTTTCCCAAGATTTGTAACTTTTAATGTGGCTTTTAATTCATTTTATTTCACTTATCCAAAACATTTAAATAGTTTTTATTACATATAAAAAAGTGTTTTTAATAAAAATATGGCAGAAATATAGCTCATCTTAATTTCTGTTGAAAGCTTCTGTTTGTAACTTCACTTCTTGGCTTCTCAGTTGTTGCAATTTTCACATATGCAGTTCTAGAACATGGAATGCTGTTTTTTTTTCCATTGTTTGTACAATGCGTCATGTTTAGATGGTTTGAATGAGAAGAGTATCCAGCATCTGTATAAAGACTACAACAGTTCCACCTTTATGTAATTAGTGTGACCCGGGTCAGCTAATTCCATCAGGAAACATTTGTTCTAAGTACTGAACTTGACACAAAACAAAATTGTATGATATGCAGCTACTTTCACTTTTTGCAACCGTCAATAAAATTTGGTCAATGAATATTACTGTTTAATATTTTTTGTTTCCTAAATGTTAGGCATCTGTAGATTTTGTGTCATATTTTGTTTACATTTTTTTCATTAATGGTCTTTTACTGTAGTTACATTAACTCTTTAAACTTATACTTTCTACTGTAGTTGCATTAACTCTTTAAACTTATACTTTCTACTGTAGTTACATTAACTCTTTAAACTTATACTTTCTACTGTAGTTACATTAACTCTTTAAACTTATACTTTCTACTGTAGTTACATTAACTCTTTAAACTTATACTTTCTACTGTAGTTACATTAACTCTTTAAACTTATACTTTCTACTTTTAAATAGCTAACAGAGCTGTCCCACTGCTCTGAATTTGAAGATATTCAACCAAGAACTAATGAGAAAAAAATTCTGAATACTTTAAATAAAGACAAAAATAAAGAAACTATAAGGTAATTGAAGATCAAATTATATTAATGAGTGAAAATATTGTTACTCTTAGTTATAAACTACATGGAACAATACACTCAATATACATGTATTTAGATTTTTTTATTGCACAATTCATGAGGCCTATGTGACATAATCTATTTTCATATTATGCTGTAGCGATTTTGCTTTTTCTGATCCCCTTCTTAGATTTCCTATGCCTGGAAAAATAAAAACTGGCCCCATGAAAGTCAACTGGTAAATATTTGAACAGTAACATCTCTAAATCTTTTACTTTTACTTATAGCATTTGTGTAATCACATTTCCTGGTGTTAGACTTTAGATTAAAACACATAATCCGGAAAAATTCACAAATAACGTTTCACCTGTTCACAGCTTGATTCAAGCTCAGCTGAGCTGTTTAACTGTGTCTGATTTTTCACTGTCACAAGACACTTCAAAAATCTTCAGAGTTGGACAGAGATTAACGAAATGTAAGTTTTACTTCATCAAGGAGATAAAATATTTTTAGTCACCAAAATTGATTAAATGTGATATGAATTTCATAGCCACTAAATATATTTTGAATGTTTCTTGAAGTATCAGTTTTATTCCTTCATACATTTTTATGGTAATTTTTCTGGCTTAATGCTAGCTGTAAGTTTTCTAATATCTGATATTTATGATATTCAAAATAAAAAAAACAACCTGTAATTAATTTATTTACGTACATGTACTATTGAAATTTTTCTTGCATTTTTGTGTTGAGTAAAATAATAGTCATTTGGATAATAATATATGTTATGATTGTAAGAATGTGTTTTTTTACTTTCAATTATGAGTTGTTGATTGAAAACGTAAAATACTTTTGTTCTTTCCTTTATTAAATCACCTTCTCTTGATTATTTGGCTAAAATGCTAATAGGATCACCTATCCGAATTTATTATAACTCACTCCCTTTACATAGCCTTCACATCAGTAGAGGAAGATCACCTGTCTGAACTTATCTATAATTCACTCCCTTAACGTGGCCTTCACATCTGTATTATCATCTTACCCTTCTCATAGCAGATGCATTTTATGTAATTATCAAGTATAATGGCCTAATCAACTTAATTAGATTAACACTTAATGACAAGTGATACAAACACTTGATATTGTTGTTGGACTTTGTTTTGAAAGATGAGGTTAAATACCCTACAGCAGACTTAGCTGAAAAGGAATTTTATTTGTATGTCTTATTTTTAATCTGTAATACTGGATACATGCTGTACTAGTTTTTGGTTATTGATATGATGTTTTAAAATATTTCAATATAATTTTTCAGGTCTAATGGAGTTTTTACTTCAGTCTACTTGCTATTCAGTTATTCTCTACTCTGTATTGCTGTACAAATCATTCAGATCAAAACTTTGGTTTGATTCCCGATATGTCACACGTCAGTTGGATGGCATTGGTTAGATTTTTTTTTATCATGAAATGAAAATTATTCATTGCTTTTTTTCTTTTTTTTTTTTTTGTAAATTAATAGTTATAAAATTTTCTAAAGTGAATTTCGTTTTTTTTTTTAAAATTAGTTGTTAACATCAATTAGCTCCCTCTCATTTTAGTTTTTTATAAACTCTTATTTTATTAGAAAGAAAAATAAATCATACACATTTTAACCTATGTTTTATTTTATCAATATTATACATTCATTTGGGCAGGACCAGCTATGTCATTGGCTCTAGCAAATGCTGGATTAACATCATTCCAGAAACTTGAACAAGCAAATGCTAGAGATATTGAATTGGTAAACTCATATTATAGACTAATGTGATGATTTTTAATTAAATTACTTTATCTCATATATTCTTATCATATTTCTTTGACCCATCAGAATTTATCGAATCATTTCATTTGTCATAGTATATTTTATTTGTTGCATTGTTTTTATACGGTTGAGAATTATATTTATTCAATATAATTAATTTTGTAAATTTTGTGCAGTACGTGTGAAAATTGTGTACAGATTATTAATGAGGTATCATAACTTAATTCCATAGATTGTAACTAGACATCCTCCATTTGGCAATCAAGTTCTGGAAGCTATTTCAACATTACCCAAATACCAAGTGGCTATTGAACAGGTAAACATGTGGTTTTTACAAAAACTTGTAAGCATGTTTACCTCTTACATCTTTTGAGCCACTGATGGGGTATTTTTATTTTTGTAGTGCTCCACATTGGTAGGTGATTATCTCACAATGCACAGACACCTTTACTTCCCAAACTAATGCCAGGTACTCATTTTGAGCTGGTTGGACTAGGTAACTTTTATTAGAACCTGAAAAAATCCTGGTCGCTCAGCAATGTTCAAATCCAGGACCTTCTGTTTTACACCCCACATCCATCCACCCCCCACCCCACAGGTAATATTGTAGATTATTGTTTTATATTTATTTAATATAACTTGTATTATAGAAACACATCATACTGGCCATGACAAGAGAATTGAAGTCTTATAAAGAAAAGTGACATGAAAACACAATAAAAGATATCATACCACCTGTTTGTGATGACCTCAGTTCTCAGCACATTGTATCAGGACATTTTTGTCTGATTCAGCTTTTGGTGAATGAATTATCATTGAACAATGAAGAGTTAGAAAAGCAGTTTGCTTTTAGTGGATTGTTTCTCTGTCCTTGGAATTTTATCTATCTTTGGCACATCAGAATTCTAGGTATAAACATTTCTACTACTTTCTTTATTTTTCCATGGGTCATGTTTATTTTTAGTAAATAGTTTTTACGTTCTTGTTGTCTCATCTTTTGGAAGTCATCAATCAAATGTTATAACAATTTATAAAAAAAAAAGGAATCAAAGCTTTTTTTGTCTGGAAAAATTTATAACATGACCAATGTCTATTCTCATACCCCCAGCTTCCATGTGCACCATTATCGATTCTTTGGTTGTTTATAATAGTCACTTAATTAAAATTTAAAAAAAAACACTACCTTACAACTCTATAGAGGTTTAAAATTCTGGACTCTGATCTATTACTCTACTTCATTTGAATCAAATTATTTTTTTCATCACCAAATCCCTGACTTAATTATGTCATTCTTTATCAATAAATGTAATATGTTTAGTTTAACGTTTCATTGATTGTTATTTTTGTCAGCTGAAACCATACAAACCTCACAAAGCAATATTGACACTGATTGTGGACCTGTTGAATCATTCAGTACTGGAAACAAAGCCTAGCTCCGAGAATAATCATCAGTCTCTACTTATAGTTGGTGATGCAGAAGACAAACTTGTCCTCAAGTGGCGTATAAAGTAAGTGGACTGGTCATTCTTTGTAATCTTGTATATTTTTTTCTCAGATTGAAATAGCACAAAAAAATATATTTCAAATTATATTTCTAGGAGGCTTAAGTTTATATTATATTATTTCTGTGTATTTATACCTGATGTCAACATTACTGATGTCAACAGTGACAGTACAATATTAAGATGTGGTTCCATATCTCAGACATTTGAAGTCAGCCGCTCTAGAAAAGGAAAAAAACTGGACATAAGTTTGCTGAGTCAGGGCTGGGGTAGATATATCTGATTACAGTTTAATAATAAAATTATTAACAGCATAATGCCTAATACGAACAGTTTTGATTATTTTGTAGCATTTTATTTTTTTTTAATTTTTAGTTGGGATAGATATACATACAGATTATGAGCCTGTTTATACTGAAGATTGGTTTGATTTGACCAGGAGCACTGCTACTAACAAGGTATTGTCTGTGTGTTCATTAAACATTATTTACTCTATATTTGGCTTACAAAAGCAACTATCCAAAATCAAGCTAAGTAGCATTGTTTTTTTAGCAACTGCTGGATTACAAAATGCTACATACATCTTTCATGCTGTGTTCATTTTATTAATTACTTATAGAGTAAATAATATTTTCCTATATTTTAAAGTATTCTCCTGGATTATATGCAGTTTAAATGTTAACTTATAATGATTAGGATATAACAATGAATGAGGCCAATTTTAATGCTATTTAGCAGGCATGTCAAACTCAGTTTCCTCTGAGGGTCACATGGTTCACATTGTGTTGTCATGAAGGCCACACACATTACATAATTGAAGACATTTAATAAAAAATATTGCAGAACAATTTAAATCGGTATACTTAGGAACCGGTCATGTGCATACAATTGAATAAGAAGCTAACCATGGTGATGAAATAGTTAATGGAAAAAATAGATATTTTAAATATCAGTGTAGAATTGTATGCAACAGCAACCAATGAATAGGGTGGCTGAACTAATTAGGGCTCCAACATACAAAGGGACATAATTCATAAGTTGTCATGTAATTTAGGTCTAACTAGTCTAAACTTAGTTCCAACTACTCACACACACTTTTGCTGTTATTTAAAGGTTGAGATTTGTCATACAATGTTTTGCTCATCTATAGCATCACCTATGTGAGAGAGTAAACAAGTGGTACAAAGCTAAAAAAATGTAATATATATTTGAAGCTTGTAAAAAAAATTATTTAAAAAATCACTAAATAAATATAGTTATAAATGAAAAGGATAACCAGCCTCTGTTCTGGCTGCACATGTGGATGTAAAGGGTCGCAGGAATCTCCTGGGCCACCAATTTGACTTTCCTGCTGTATAGAACATGAATAGTAAGAAGTGCCTTTCATTTCTCAATTTTGCTTTATAACTAAATAAAAACTGTTCAAGAAAAAAACAAAATGCCTGAACTATTGCTTGCTTGTTTTATTTATACACTGTCTTTTCTTGAAATATTTTAAAATTGAATGATATTTGATACATTTTTTATCAAATGAAAATTTAATTGATTTCTAAGTGTATCAAGTTGAATTTTTTTTTTTTAAATGTACAAAAAACTAGTTTTATTTTACATACTTTTCATCAAAGCATAGTTTTTCATTAACTTCACTTACTGTCTAATTTACTTTGTTAGTAACATTTAATTTTGACCTGTGTTTTGTTCATCAAAGGCTGAAACCCCTTCATCAAAACTGAAAGCTGCTGTGAACAGATACAAAACTGTCAGTAAGTCAAAAATGTATTGCTACCAACTCACACAAAAATTATATTTTAATTTCATGAGTTGTTGACAAAAGTTATTTATATATACAACAAGGCCTTAAAAGAAAGTTAAGATCTTGAACTATTTTAACAATCTTCTGAGTATTATCTATGACTTGTGCTTAGAAATATCAATTGTGCAGTGTCTTTGAAAATCATTACATTACTTTAATCTGTTGATTTATTTATAATTGATCTTCCGGTAGAAGTCAAGTCAGTTCAGCAGACAGTGTGAAGAATTCAGTCATCCAGTGCAGTCATAGGTGTCTAGATAAATCCCTCTGTGGCCACAAATGTTGTAAAACAAATTATGCAAAAAGAGCCAAATCATCGAGAACTGAAAATAAACAAACTAAAGTAGCCAAGATAGAAGGATCTGCCTACTTTGGCAATAATGATAAATTAGACACAAATATACCAGTTAAAGAAATAAAAACAGATGTAAACAGACAACACCAATACAAAAATCAGGTGAACATACCTTTAAATTTGTTTAAGTGATCATTATTAATCTATCTGTTTTTTTGGAAGGCATTGGTTTGCATGCAACCATCCATGTTTATCTATAACCACCATTCTCATTCGCCCTATAAAATTGTTTGGCTCATTGCTTAATCTCATTCAATAATCTCTCCCTGCATTTCCCATTGAGCACTCCTTCGTCCTGTCTATCTCTGCCTCTACTAATATTTCCCATGACTTCTGTTTTCATTTTATCAAAGAGCTATTTATTTACTAAATGACATGGCATTTATAGACAAAGTTTACTTTCCAATAACTGTGTTCCTCTGACTTAATCAAAGATTTCATTGCCTCACAGCTTTCGCCCACTAGTGTCTCAAAAAACAAATTCCAGTCATCAGATTCTATCAACCAAGTTTCAAAATCTGCGTGGGACAAACAGCCTGGTGGTGTTGGAGACACTGAAACAATCTGCTTTGATTTATTTAACAATGATGACGACTTCAGTGAGATTTTAAATGATCCTTTGATTGAAGGTAACAGTTTTTTCATTCTTTGATATACACAGTTAAGATTCACTCTAACATTCAAAAGAATATCTTCTTCGTAACGGCTCTTGTGTCGTCTGTGCTGTTTTTTTAATCATTTAAAATTTTTGTTATGTGTTTTGTCCAACATTGGAATCCTCTAATAAAGTATTTTCTTTTAAAGTCTGTTGGAGCATTACAGTAGGAAAAATTGTATCTTATTCTTACTTTCTCTCTACATTGTTTTTCACAATTTACATGTTATAAACCTAAAATTGTAAAGAAGACATTCTCCCCCTAAAGGTAATGAACATCTTTTAGAAGCTACAGTGCAGAATGAAGTGGTCCCTTCATTTAAAACACCATTAAACTTGGACATAACTGTCAATGGATGGGCAGATCTTGATGCTTTTAAACTTAGCAGAGAAGAACTCTATAAAAACGGTATGTGTTATGAATTTTGGCAAAGTTTACTCAGCACTGTCAGTCGTTCTAATGCAATATAAAGCACAAATTGAAAGGTGTACTGATTTTAAAGGAATACTTTTAAAATGCAGGTCGACCTCCACATCTACAAGATTCTTGCGCCTCTAATTGTCCAGTGGAGAATGTTGGCTCTGAGGAGATGTACCCAAAGGAAGCACACTCTCATCAAACATCAGGTTTTAATCAGATAGACGATGATTTCTGTCATGTCTTTAGAACTAGGTATGTAATGGTATAGACAATGAGTTCTGTCATGTCTTTAGAACTAGGTATGTAATGGATTATAGTTGGCTATGATGTTGATTTATGAAATGTTTTTTTAAGTTGCTTAGCATAATAAAGGCAATATGTGTATGACAATTAAGTAAAATTTTATGATTAGTTTATTCAACTTGTACATAACATTTATGATAGAGAGTTTAATTATTCAGCTATAATTTTCTTTTTTTTTTTTAATCATAACACTGAACTAAATATTTCCCCATTATAACTTATTATGGTATCTGCAACTGTTAAAGTACAATTGTTGTATTTAAAACACTAAGTTTTCTTTCATATATAATATTGTTACACTTATGAAAATATGAGCTTGGGAAATATTTATCTATTTTTTTTTACACAATACTGAAAAAATAAGTCACATGAGCTAACAGCTTCTGGTGGATGAATAAATTTTAATTTCCAAGTCTTCATAATGTATCTCCAATTTTAATGTTTGTAAATCTAGAAGTTAAGCTCTTAAAATACTTTTCTAGCTTTGTGAAATAAAATTTGATTTTTAAAAAATTGACTCTCACGGTTTTAAATTTTTTTTTTTTTTAATTTAGTGATGAAAGTTTTGTGAATCAGCTGGAAGAAACACCCAGTGTCATCAACAGTGGAGAAGACTTTGGGTCTGATCATCATATAGATAAAAAAGAACATTCTGCATCATGGAACTGTGATAAGGATGTTAATAATGATTCATGTTATTCTCATCAGTCTACACCTGGACTTTGGTTTAGGTTTCCATCTAAAGAATTAAAAAAAACAACTGGCAACAATTCACACATTTTTTGTCAAGGACTCGAGAAAGTTAATAACTCTTACGCTGTTTATCCGAAAACCAGAATATCTATATCGGATTCTGAAAGAACTGAAGCCAGTGCTGACTGCCAACTTTCACAGCCTCTGTCACCTGTTATTGAGATTCAGACTGGGGGAGGCCGACCATTAGCAGAGCAAAATGAATGCTCACCTTCTTCAACAAAATCTGTCCTAACAGAACGTGACTGCCAGAAACTAGAACTACTTCCTTCTCATCATCACTGTGATCAAGAGGGAAGGAGTATTAGAGGCTTCAACAATTTTAAACAAGTTTGTAAACATTTTTTATACACAATATTTTTTTTGGAATACGTACTGTCTAGATTAGGTTGTTTTTGTTTTTTTAAATAGCTTTATTCTTTTATCATTTCTTATTTAAATACTACCTGTACCCTACAAAACCTTTGGATAGAGTTATATCCCCGTAGGTTTGATCAGTAGGCTAAGTTATTTTTGGTTTCGGGCAGATCTTTTCATGATTTTATTACAATTTAAAGATGCAATATTTTGTAGAAATACCAAAAACAAAACAACAAATAAATATTTAAATGGGACAATTTCACATTTTGGATTTCATGTTAAAAAACCACAGAAACTATTCAATACTGTAGATTTAAAAAAAAAAACATTTATCGAATCAAGATGCGGGCAGGACGCCATTTTGAATTCTTGTTTTCCGCTTTCGATTTAAAGCAGAACCCACACCTCTTTAATTTATATAAGATTCTTTTCTAATCTACATCTTGAATTTTATGTCCTTTCAAATCCTAAATGGTCGATATGAACTGGCTTTAATTATCCATCATTCTTTGTGCCAGCCTCTGTGGGTTTAGTTTATTTATTTCTGACTTAAAAAATGATGGTTTATTAAATGATTAAATGATACAGAAAAGACTGATTTCAATAACTTTACCCAATGGCAAACTTATTCATATGCCTGTATGAAATGAATTAATAAAGAGTTATTGCTTCCCCTAGCCTTTGTAAAAAAAAAGTTATATCATTCAGTTTTAGAAGTAGGTCAAGTGATACTTAGGAATTATTTAAAATAATCAACAATAACATCAAAAATTATTTCTTGTGTGTATTGTATGTTCTATGATTTTCAACCAGACAGTTTTTACCAAGTCTTTCTCTGAGACATTTAGTTTAGGCCATCTCCTTTGTAAAAAAACACCAGGTCTTACAAGAATTAGTAAATACATGTATAACTAGAATATTGCAATTAAATTCCAAGTTATCAACATAACTACATATATAATTTGGGGTATTGTAATTATCTATTTCACAGAATTTACCTGATAATATAAACAAGGCCAGGAAATGTATATTTTCTCCTCAAAACAAGTTAGTTTACATTTTGTTTAAGTCTCAAGTTATTGCTAAGTGACATTTGTTTACCAGTTCATTTAAGTTTGCATTTCACATTTTGTTTTCAGTCACACATTGCTCTGTTTCATTGAATATTATTCCTCATTATTAATAATTACAAAGTCCCTGTTAAGGCAGAGATGTGTATCACTAGATCTCATTACCACTGATGGGACAATTATTGTACTGTTCTCCCCCCCCCCCCCAAAACCCCATCCGTAAAACTCTTTTTTTCTCCCACCATTGGTTAGAGTGAAGTATCTATGACACCAACAAGTTGGTGACTGAACTTGTTGGAAGTAATCTAAGTATACAGATTGGTCTGCTGCATGCAGATACACACCTTCGAGACTCATAGTAACTCATAAACACTGATATCACTGCTTATTGGTTATAACCATGTTTTGTGAATGACTTAAGGTGTTTGCCCAAACTTATCATTAGCTGGGTATTTATGGATGAAATAAAAATAGAAGAATCATTTCAAATATTTTCTGGCACACAAGCTTTTGTTTAGATCTTAACAATTAGTGGCATTTAAAGACCTAAAGGTATTGTTTTTGTTTTAACATAGTTCGTATGATTTTATGTTGTTTTTTTTCTTTGTTATAGCAAAGACTTAATACACAGAGGTGAATGTTTTGTAAGACGTGTCCTCACTTTTTTTTCTTGTTATAGCAAAGACTTAATACACAGAGGTGAATGTTTTGTAAGACGTGTTGTCACTTTTTTTTTCTTTGTTATAGCAAAGACTTAATACACAGAGGTGAATGTTTTGTAAGACGTGTCGTCACTTTTTTTTCTTTGTTATAGCAAAGACTTAATACACAGAGGTGAATGTTTTGTAAGACGTGTCCTCAAATGGATTATTTGATGGAATATTCTGATGCAGCGTTCTGTAATTATATTGTTAACTTATTTTATTTAAAGTTTCTTATCAGATGAAAAATTGAAGAGCGTTCTGTTTACACTGGGTAATATTATTTGGATAATATCTGATCAATTTTCTTTATCATTTCAGGTTATCAGTAGGCGAGCAACGTATCTCAAATGGATTATTTGATGGAATATTCTGATGCAGCGTTCTGTAATTATATTGTTAACTTATTTTATTTGAAGTTTCTTCATTTTTTTTTATGTTCTTCTGAGAAAATGTAGATATCAAAAAATTTTGTTTTGGAAAAAAAAAAATATTTTGTTGCTTTATTTAATATTCTAAGAAATATAAACTATTTATCACTGGCTTTTGAATTTTTTTTGTTGATAGGTTTAAAATAAAGCATTGTAAGTCATACTACATTGACCCAAATTGTTGGTTATGCCAGTGTGTCTTAAAATACTTCAAATGATAATTTTTGACACCATATTCTAGATTAAAACCTCAAAACATTTATCAATGCCTAATGCACAAATAAAAAAAAAACATTGGGTAGAATTTTTTTTTAAAGTTAATCCTGAAAATGAGATTTTAGTGCATGCTCTGGATGACCACACAAACTGTGATGGCTCATAAGCAACAAAATGGGCATGTCCTGTCGCTCAAACTTAGTTGTTAGGCAGGGATGTCTCCGATTGCCTATCCAATGTAACCTATTTATAGAGAAGTTCATGCAGGAAACACTCCATGACCAACACAGTACAATGTTAAGAGATGGAAAATCACAGGATCAACTCCACAGTTGGAAGAAGAAGAAGAAAGCTTCATGCACTTGGGCTTAATGCTATCCAAGGATGTCTGCGTGTCAGACATTCCCACTAGAATCACAACAGGTATGGCTGCCATGACCAGACTAGACAGGATCTGGAAAAGTAAGGCCATGAGCTTTGGCACTAAGTGCACGATTATGGGTGCAAATCTTGGACACTACATGCTGAAAAAGGATCCGGGCATTTGAGACCAGGTCCCTCAGTAAACTGCTTAAAATTAAAAAAAAATGAAATGATAAGGACCGCTCCCGGCTACAGTAAAATGGAGAAAGTTGACTTAGTTCAAGCACGTCTCACATTACAATGACTGACCAATACTATAAACGGAGAGTATCCTTGGGGGAGTGCGGAAGAGAGGCCCCTCACGAAGAACTGGATTGCAAACATTAAGGTCTGGACTGGCCATAATGTAGCCACTTTACTCAAAATCAAGCATTAGATGAATTGATGTTTGGGCATTAATTTAGCTATATTTTTATCTATGTAACTAGTATTAAGTTAACCAGCGTACTCAACAGACATTCAATTAAAATTATAAATTAAGAAAATGAAACAAATATAAAAACATAATACAGTTTGTAAGACAGAAGCAGATAAAAAATTTTATTGACCAAAGAAAGCTTCTTATTCCTGTCGTAAGACAAATAGTTCAATGATAAAAATTTGTGAAACCGTCTGTAGAGAGAGTACTATGAGTTGCTGTGCAGGGAAAATAATAATAATTGTAAAATAAAACATAAGCATAATAATGAATGATATAATACTTTGTTGAAAGTGGACTGTTTCTAAAAGAAACAATTCCAAAATAATATAAAACAGTGGTGAAATTTTTTTCAAGGAAGAATGTTTTGCTTAAAATAAAAAAAATGTGCACGCTAGAGTTTACAGGTAAAGAACTGCATAATTATGTAGCATAATTTTAGCTAATGTTGATAGCTAAATCTTATAAACAATATTTTTAAAAACTTTATTATTAATACTTATGTTATATTTCCTACAAAGATCATAGCAAAACTATAATTCAAGTCTGGTTATGTCAATAATGATCACGACTAAATTAGTCAGATATATAAATATTAGCATTACGGCTCTCTACACATATACCCATTGAGTAAGAAAATAGTATTTTATTAGAAAGAACATAAAACTTTGCCACATCTTGAAGGCACTGCAGAAAATGTTGAAAATAAAATGCTTTTTACTAGAATGAGGTGGAGATGATAATAAAACAGTATATATATATATATATACCAATTTTTTCACTAAAAAAGAATTTTAATTTTATCCCAACATCACCCGGTTTTACTCAAATTTTTTGACAAATTTATTTTGATAAAAATGCTTTTAACTGATGCAGATATGATCAAAAATTCAAAGTTCAAATTTTCTTTGAAAAGTGTTAGATATATATATATATTACAAATTTCTGAATCCACCACGCTTCTAATAAAAACAATACCCAAAAAAACAAACACTTACATAGCTGTAAATCAACAAATTACAACATGGAACATTGCACTAAACATCAACATGAAAAGTATGTCAAACACCAGGAGAAATCTGAAGATCTTGTTTTAAGAAAAATACTGTTTAAATAAGTGATCTGCGTAGGGTCAAATAAATCTAGCTCATAAGGAAAGACAAAACATTTATAATACATTACTGTCAATTAACCTGTTGAAAATTTTCATCTAGGGTATCATACCTCAGATCCAAACTAAATCCGCTTTAGGAAACCTGTTGAACCATAAACTATACAAGTTCTGAATCATTTTTTTCCCTATCATAATTCTCCCCCCGCCCCCAAAACAAACTTGATTTTTCACTAGGCAAAATTACTTAAATAAAATACAGAAATAACAATGTTAAAATTATGAAATAAATTCACAGATTTTAGAGTTGGGATTACAGGATGTTTAGGTTCAAAGGTGTTCAAATTTGGGAGGCATGTCTGCATATAATAATGTATATATATATATATATATACACATATAAAAAGGCATTGAATGAGTATTTGAGGTATCCTATAAGCATGTTTATTTTTAAATTGTGTGGGAAAATCTATTTATTGAAGTTCATTTATTAATTTAACTACAGGTAATAATTTTATAGCAAACTTTTATTATAACCAGATAGATTATACAAACATAAAACATAAGATACAGTTTGTAACTCGTTAGTGAGACCAGAAAATTGGTATAAATTCTTAAACTTCCAATGAATACGTTAAATAGGACAAATAAATATAGCCTACAGTTATCTCTCTCCAAGATATACTTTAGACAAAAATAGTGGTTTGTCCCTCCTAAACATCAATTCATCTAATTCATTAAACAAATATTAACATTCTTAAGAATTACACTTTTAGTTGATTTACTTTTCAGACCTTCATTTTACAAAAAACAAAATTTCACTTCCAAAAATATACTAAACTATATATTGATCAAGGTCATTTTCTTCTTTCACAAATATGAATAAAGGAGAAAAAAAACTGAGTGACTTATAATAAATCCAGAACATGAAAAATAACATGGAAATGAAAATATAAAAACCATTTAACACAGTTTAACTAACATCAACAACATAAATATAGTCTGTCACATATGTTTATATACATGTATATGTATACAATGAACTGTTTCAATGAAAGATTTATATATACTGATATCCAAAAATTAATATTTATTGTATGGCATGAAATAAAAAAATAACTTGTACAGAATCAAACAAAAACTGTTTGAATAACTAAATGAAATTTCATAAAACAAAACACCAAGTGAACGTGTAACAATAGACACACCTGGAATGCATCAATAATGGTAAACAGAAAAGAAAAGAAAAAAAAAAAAAGTCAACAGAACAATGATATATTTATTATAATTACAATAGAGTTGTAAAACATAAACTTTGGTGAAAAGACAAGAATATGCAATCAATTTCCTTTTATAAAATCCACCGGATGGCCTACACTTGATTAAAAAAAATTACGCATATAAAAGCACATCACAAATTTTCCCCTTTCTTTAAAGAAATATATAAAAAAAAATCAAGAAATAAAAATTCTATCTTTCATTCATGAACAAGTTCATCAGCAACATTTTTAGCTACAGGTTCTTTACATATTTTTGAACTGGGTTTGATCTGTTGCATTTGCATCATTAAAAAACAAAAAAAAATTCTGACAAGACATTTGGAGTTTGATATGAATTGTAAAGAATAAAAAAATGTAACCAAAATATATGCTACAAGTGCAGTAGGAATGAAGGCAAGTGCAAATATATGTGTGTCTGCGTAGGTGTATTTCTGAGTTTAATTGGGTGTTTTTTATTTTACATTGAGCTTTAGAAATGTCCCTTTCCTAAGTGATTCTCTGATAGTTTTGTTAATGGATGCGATCTGCCTTGGAGACGCCTAATTTTTATTCCCTCATCCCCGTGGGGAAACTCTTCACTTCCCAGAGATCTCCTTCCTTTAGATCTGTCAGATGATAATGATGAGTCATAATCTGAAGAGGAACACTCAGCAGATGATGGGCGGACTGGTCTCCAAGTCCTGTGCTCTGAGCCACAATCTTTGTTGAATGGAGCTGGGACAGGTCTGTCAAACTGAGAGCCAACCGGGAATTTCCCCATTTTGTTGGAAGATGCAGAAGTATGTTTTGTGACTGTATCTGTGAGCTCAAAAATCTCCACTTTTATTTCCCCTGGGGAACTGCTATGGAGGCCAGCAGCATCTAATGACAGTTGCCTGGTTGTTGAACCAGTTGCGCCAGAGGCGGCAGATGATGATGACGAAAGTGATGACGCTAAAGATGGCACAGTTCTTCCAATGTCCTGGGATCCTGTCTTGGGACACCTGTCTGAGGAGTGTGAAGTTGGGCTGTCTGAAGCTAAGGTATTACTAGTTACAGGAAGGGGAAAGTTGGTTGTGCCACTATGGAAGTCTTTACCTCTGTAGGTGACCTCATTACTCAGGCCTGCTGAAAAAGCCGCCCCTAGATCTGCGTCTGGCAACGGACTCTCAAACTTTCCCACCAGATGTCGAACCACCGAAGGCTCAGCGCTGGGATCACCAGAGGGAGCCTGGGCCAGCGAATGATGAGAAGCACTGGGAACCGATTGGATGGCTGATGCAGAGTTACCGGCATAGGCAACACAAGATGACTCGGCTTTGAATGATGATGGTGCTATATTATGCCTGTCTTCAAGCGAAGGCCTGACTGCTGATCTCTGATTACAGTCTTTATCACTTTTAAAATGCAGGGGCCTAGATTCTTCATTGCAAATATTTTTTCCATGGCACAAGGAGGCATCAGATGAAGTTAATTTTTTCCCCTGCTCTGAAAGCGGGCTGGGGATAGTATTTCTTTGTGACTTGTCATCAGTATATTTATTGTCACTGTCAGGCAAGGGAATCTCAAAATGTGGTCCAAGACATGTTTTCTTCTCTATTTTGCGAACAAAGTACTTCACTTTGTTAGTACACTGCTCCTGAGATTTCTCAGACAATTTTGGAGAAGTGGGGCCCCTGAGAAGTGCTGAGCCAATTTCTCGAATGAGTGCCAGCGTTTTAGGGTCGAAGCAACTCTTTGCCTGCGTCACTGTGTCTGAAGGCAGTGCCAGTGTTACAGGGTCAAAGCTAGTCTTTGCCTGCGTCACTGTGTCTGAAAGGAGAGTATTATCTCTTGGCATAACTCTGACTTGGCTGCTGTCTTTTACCTGCAACTCAGTCAACATAATAACTTCAGGTGAGTTGAAGCTTGGGACTAGTCCTGATACATTCATCTCAGGACTGGACAGCATCTTGCATTGAACTTTATCTGGCTCATATCTACTTTCTAGCTCTGTTCGGGGGTAAAAAATACAACTCCATGATTACTAATGTAATAATTACAACTAAAATAATTCATTAATTAATGATACAAAAAAAAATTGTCAGTCGTTCAATTGACTATTATATGTTTTCTATTTAATAATTAAAATATCAATATTTTCTCAAATAAATTTGTGCAAGAACGGTGCAAAAAGTTTGGCAGATTTAGTGAGCCTTTACCAAAAAGTAAAAAAAACAAACAATTACATACCCAACTTCTGTTTACGAACTAGGCCTGATTTAATGGGGGTGGCTTCATCTCCGAGCATGTGCAGTGTCACATCAGCAGCAGCTCTAGTGAAATCTTGTTCTGAGGAGATATGAAGTTTGCACAAGATGCGTTAATCATTCCAAACCTTATGAAGCCCAACTTTGGTATTTATTAACACATTAGTACAGACATTTATTAAGAGTACAACTAATTGGTATTAACACAGTAATACAGACATGTATTAAGAGTATAACTAATTGGTACATGTATTAACACAGTAATACAGACATGTATTAAGAGTATAACTAATTGGTATTAACACAGTAATACTGACATGTATTAAGAGTACAACTAATTGGAAGAGCCTGCACACACAAATAGCTAAACAGCAACCAAAAGCTCAATACAAAATAATAAAAACCCTAATAGAAAAATAAATTAGAAGTGCCAGTGAGCATAAGTGGTGGAGTTTTTGAGGTCCTGAATTCATACTTATAAAATGCCAGCATTTCTTAAACTTAAAGCGTGGAGAACTCCCATAAGAAACTGCGGTATAGTTGTTGTTTTTTTTTCCAGAAGAATCGAAACATAATTATTTTCATGATTTTTTTTTTGAAATTGCATTAACTGAAGGTATAATTCTACACTAACTTACACACATGGAAGATGGCGGAAGTTTAATATTTAAGATTATGTACATATCTGGCCGTATATGAAAACAGCACTGGTTATTTAAAGATAGTCCATTCATATCTTAAGTTTATGTAAAACTTTCAAAGGGCTATGTTATTTAACAGCTCATTGCCACTGAATTGGGCTGCTAATTAACAGCTCATTGCCACTGAATTGGGCTGATAATAAACAGCTCATTGCCACTGAATTGGGCTGATAATAAACAACTCATTGCCACTGAATTGGGCTGCTAATTAACAGCTCATTGCCACTGAATTGGGCTGCTAATTAACAGCTCATTGCCACTGAATTGGGCTGCTAATTAACAGCTCATTGTCACTGAATTGGGCTGCTAATGGACAGCTCATTGCCACTGAATTGGGCTGCTAATTAACAGCTCATTGCCACTGAATTGGGCTGATAATTAACAGCTCATTGCCACTGAATTGGGCTGATAATAAAGAACTCATTGCCATTGAATTGGGCTGATAATAAACAGCTCATTGCCACTGAATTGAGCTGCTAATTAACAGCTCATTGCCACTAGATTGGGCTGATAATTAACAACTCATTGCCACTGAATTGGGCTGATAATAAACAGCTCATTGCCACTGAATTGGGCTGATAATTAACAACTCATTGCCACTGAATTGGGCTGATAATTAACAACTCATTGCCACTGAATTGGGCTGATAATAAACAGCTCATTGCCACTGAATTTAGCTGCTAATTAACAGCTCATTGCCACTGAATTGGTCTGATGCTATTAAGAACATAAAGTGTTGCATTTCATAAACCAGATAAGAGTCTCTATATATGCTTTAAAATCGAGAGTATTTACTTTTAAAAAAATAGGAATCGATCAATCCATTTTATGTGATTAATATATAAAAAAAAAATCATAAGGGAATCAAACAATAATGAAACTACTTTCCAAAAATGGATTATGGATCAAGCATTTTCCAAAAACAGATTAAGGTCGGATTCTGAGGTCTCACTCTATAGACAAAATAAAATCGACCAACCTGGCAAAGCTTGTTTGGTGCCTTTAAAACTGGCCAGCTTGTGATCACTGACCTCTAAATTGCTTAGATCATTTAAAGATTTGCCCCAAATAGGTGACAGGATAGGGCCGCAGGTGAGTCTGCGGTAATGTTTAAACCTGAATTTTGACTCTCCTTCGTGTTTTAGTGAGGATGATCTCTGAACTGGGCGGTAGGTGTAAAAAGTCTCTTCGTCACCTTCACCACTCAAGACCCTTCAAAATTATTTTTTTTTTTAGAAAAGATTCAATTAGAGATGTAAACACAATTAGAGACGTAAACACAATTAGAGATGTAAATACAATTAAATGTCAGTAAGTCAATATTTGGGTTATATGTTACAGACATCAGTATGACTGCTTTTAAACGTTTTAAACCTAAACTTTTTAAAGTTTTAAACCTAAACTTTTTAAAGTTTCAAACCTAAACTTAAGGTTTTAAACACAATTAGAGATGTAAATACAAGTTAGAGGTGTAAATACAATTAGAGATAGCTATCTCCTTTATGTCAATTATTCAGTAAGTCAATATTTGGGTTATATGTTACAGACATCAGTATGACTGCTTTTAAACGTTTTACTTTTTAAAGTTTCAAACCTAAACTTAAGGTTTTAAACCCAAAACATTTTAAAGAATTTTTTGATGATCTCTTGGAAAGAGGGATATCATTAAAAAAATCTTTTTAAACTATTTTTTAAAGTACGTCAGACATTTTGGTGAAGAAAATACTAAATGGCTGGACTGTTAATATGAATTTAATGTTCATTGGAAAGATATAACTGCAAATGTTTAAAAAAAAAAACAACATTTATGCAAGTCCTTCAGATATTTTTGAAAAGTAAATTCTAATGGTCTATGAATCCTTGACATTGCAAAAATAATTTTAAAAAAACAATTAAAAAATAAACTGGTTTATAACATTTCTTATTATGAAAGAAAAAGTTTTTTGTTTAATTTTCTAGAATTTTGTACTGATGAAGTCAAATTTTGTAACCTTTCGCTAACTCATTAAGGCAACACAAGCCTCTAAGTTGCCTTTATGGCCATTTCAGACCTAGCTGTCTTCAGAGATAAATTAAAAGACTCCACAGAACTGCCTCAGTATTAATGATACAAAAGATGACATCTTCTCACCTCTGTCTCTGTTCAATCTCCTGCTTCGTCCTCTTCACAGTACCAGGCTCCAGCGGAATCTCCTCCCTCTCGTATAGCGTCAGGTGAATGGGGTCCATGTCCGTCATGGAAGACAACTCCATGCAGCTGTGAGACTGGGACAGGGTCGGGTGATGGTGTTGAGCCGCCCGATCCAGAAGGTTGTGGTCATCACTCAGTTCTTTAGCTGAGTAAGAACAAACAACCGAACAAGATTAAATAATACAATCTACTGATGGTCAATAGTACAATCTACTGATGGTCAATAGTACAATTTACTGATGGTCAATGGTACAATCTACTGATGGTCCATAGTACAATCTACTGATGGTCAATAGTACAATCTATTGATGGTCAATAGTACAATCTATTGATGGTCAATAGTACAATCTATTGATGGTCAATAGTACAATCTATTGATGGTCAATAGTACAATCTATTGATGGTCAATAGTACAATCTATCGATGGTTAATGGTACAATCATTTGATGGTCAATAGTACAATCTATTGATGGTTAATTGTACAATCATTTGATGGTCAATAGTAGAATCTACTGATGGTTAGGGTATTGATGGGCAGGTACCAAATAATACAATTTATTAATGGTCGGCCATAGGGTAGTGATGGGCAGAGACCACCATTTTAAAGATTTCAATAAGATGCCAAATATTTCTTTCTTTCATTTGATTCATAGAACTAATCCAATAACACAATTAGTAGAAAGTTAAAATATTGGGCAGATTTTTTCCAAACAAAAATGAAAACTATGTTAAAAATGTCTGAATCCAAAATGCAAAAAAAGTAAGATTTTAATAAATTATACCATCCAATCCAAGCTGAACTAGAGTTCTCACTAATAATATTTCACTACTAAATGCTAGTCATATGATACACCATATTGGTGGCTTTTACTTGCATACCATAATTTTTGCATTAATACATCAATTTCCTTTTTCAATAGATGAATACAGCAGGAAATATAAAAGATAAAAATATGCTTATTGCTGTGCAACAATTTCTTTCAATATTAGGTTTTATGAATTTTTTTTTTGATGCAGTTCAAGTTTGCTCTTAAATATGTCTAAAATATTGTTCAGTAACAAATGTACATCAATTTTGACATCTTTGTTTGTTTGTAGTGTTTTTAGCCCTCTGGTTATAGAGTTCAGTGTCACATGCTAGTAATAATATATCATCATTAAAAAAAACAGTTCAAGAAATTTAAAAACACTTTAACAATGATTTTAAAAGACTATTGGATGCTCTATTTTTACTTCAATTAAATGCTTGGCTTAAAAAAAAAAACTGTCTAGAAATTGAGACCTTTAAACTCAGCAGACTCCTGAACCGGTGACCTCAGGTCCAATTCCTGTAAAATCTGGCCAGTTTTGTTGATATCTTCTCTCATCTTTTTCACCTGTTGATAAACAGAAGGAAGAAAAATAATATACATTAAGAAAAAGGAGATTTCAAACCTTTTTTTTTATCAAATAACATTTTTAATTTTTTTTTTTACCGCCAGATCTTTGAGTATTTATTAGCTATAAGGTGATGTTAACATTAATTTAGTCATTCCGTAATAGCCCGATCAATTACTTCAACACTATAAGCCAATCAATTACTTCAACACTATAAGCCAATCAATTACTTCAACACTATAAGCCAATCAATTACTTCAACACTATAAGCCAATCAATTACTAGATTGGATGTTACCTTATGAGGAGTCAACAGGAGTGAGCACAGGCAGAGTCACAAAATGAAAATAATCGTGATACTCGTTCCATGCCTTGCTGGAACTTTTTTTCTATCTTTGTATATAAATTAATAATCAAAATAAACTGTTATTTGAAAAAGGAGTATTTCAAAAAAGGTTAAAACGATGTTAAAAAAGAACACAGCTTCATGTTCAAAATTTATTATTAATCTCTGCTGTCGTATTTTGTGATTATGCCCATTCTTACTGTGGACTCCTCATATGTGACCAAGATAAAAATCAAAGTTGTAATAATTTACCTTCCCAATATTCCATGGAATTTTCTCTTTTATAAAATACTGTCTGACTCCCTTCTCAATACTGTTCACATTTATCTTTGTCGTCTTTTGGTCTATTTCAGGCTTATCACCCCCACCAGACAATGAGAAATGGTCTTTCTCAGCAATATCATTCACCTGTGGTATATCGCTACTGACCGTCTCAGAGGTGTCTGTTTCCGAACGATCAGTGGACAGCTGTAAAACAGATGAGCTGATAGCTGTCACTGGATCAAAATTGTCTTTGGAACCCACAAAATGAACTGAATTCTGCACTGAATAATTAGGAATACGACTGCCAATGTTACCCGTGAAACCCGAAGCAGTGCCCGTGGATATATGTGTATCACCAATACTGAATTTAGCATGCTCGTGTTTAGCATCATCATCGCCAACAATAAAGAGTTTGCTAGGACTTGGGTTAATTAGCTGTGGCTTGTTTGTGGAAACAGGAAGTTGACCACTTGCCGCAACAAAGTGATTTTCGCTAGCGGATGTCCCTGGAGAGTCACTGCGCACATCACCGAAATGAGATATTAGAACATGAGAATTGGAGTAGGAAAAAGTCTGTGAGTCAGACGCAGGCGTATCACTTGAATCAATGTTAGTGGCACTGTCGTCTTCTTAACTTGGTCAGCATTTTCAGCATCAAGGCGAATCCAAGAGCTGTCAGGCTTTATTCTGGATCCTGAAGTTCCTGAGTTCAACAGTCCAGGCTCCAACATTTCTGCATCAGGTGAAACTTGGCGGTCAGAGCAAATCCTAGAGAAGGACGAGATGCTGGATGAAGCATGCGCGAGGATGGAAAATCTGATGTGAACTCAGTGGCAGGGGGCACCTCTGATGGAGGCGGGGTGCGGATGTCAGGGACAGAATCTTCAATGGAATCAGCGCTGCGTGATGCAGCGACCTCCAACTCATGTTCAGCGGAAAAATCTGTGCTAAGTGTGTTAACTGTAGAAATATAAAAGTTTGAAAGAAAAAAATGAAAAACAGGATGTAAAAAAAACTTTACATTAAAAAATAAATTTTACAAATTAATGCCTATAATTCAATTCATATAACAAATATTTCCATTTGAAGTACACCTCCGGGCGAAAGGTTAGTATTTCTTTTCCCAGGTGTGGATGTCCACTTCATATGTCCAGTATAATGAAGTGCCTGACTCTAGGTGGGGAAAACAAACACTATAAGGCATTCTGCAACCCACATTATTCCTCCTAATTAACTTTGACTGCTAAAAACAGGGGCTAGTCTTAATGTATTATAAATATTCTTATGATCTTCTTGGATGGTCTTACTTTCTAATTTTATTTTTTTTTAAAACCCACTAAAAAAACAGCCCTATAAGATTTATGAAAAAAAAAAATTAGACAACCTGAAAGCCACTCTTCAGTCTGTGCCACACCCCCAGAAGCCATGGACCAATCAGGGTGTGACATCATCGTGAAGAGGCTAGTTCCTAAAAAAGAGCCCGGAGCAACTTCTAAGCTTTCAGCTGGATTCTCTTCTAACAGATTCTGATTCGACTTGCTGCGGAAAATATCTCTTTGGTTGCTTTGGAAAAAAAAAAGAATTAAAGGTTGAGAGACAAATCCATTGAAAAAGGTTTAAAACAACAATTACATAAAAATGGCCAGTCAGTATTTTTCTTCTAATACCTCGCTGTTAGTATTCCCTCATATGTGGACAACTGCTCCATAAAACCAGTATTGGGATTAACGCAGCTCCGTTTTTCCTTGACAAAGTCATAAGCTTTAGTAACTGTCCATCGCTTTTCTTTCATAAGATAAGCCATAACCTAAACAGAGAAAAAATTAAATATTAAAAAAAACTGCCTCGTGTATTTTTTTTTTATTTAAAAAAAAATAAGCAATAAACGCAGGGTGTAATAATAAGCTAAGTTGGCATGTTCCCTGATAAACAAAAAATATTTTTCAAGCAAGTTCGGGGATGGATAGCCTGATGACACAAAAAATGTAAACCAAGACTGTAGCATAATAGAATCATTATTTCAATGGCAGTGCAGTTTTTTTTTTGTTTTAAAATTATTTTTTTAAAATCAAGATCACACTTAAGAAAGAGGTAACTCTATTACAGGCCTCAAACTTATATCCCCATCCAGGATATCATCCTAGGTCATTAGATTACAGAGTTCGTCCTAACTTTTTTGAGGGCATCATGAGATGGAAACCTGCAATGTTAGATGCTTATGGGGGGAAAATGTAACCCACTGCTATGACACCAGTAGTGGCTATGGTAAGACCTGGCAGCAATGGACTAGTTACAATAAGAAGCTGCAATTGTGACACTTACTGTGGATGCTGAACGGCTCACTCCCATCTTACAATGAACAAGGACTTTAGAGCTATGGTTTCTGTGGAACGAAAAAAAAAAAAGAATGTAAATTTAATTTCTGCACAGTGAGTCAACTTATACGGATCTGAAACAAGCAGAATGACAAGCCATACCACGAACTACAGACTTTTGCTAGTATTAGACGCCTCTGTCAAATCATGAATGTTTGGTGACCTGAAAAGATTCCGAACATTGTTTTGTGGAATAAAACCAAACAACTGCCACTGAGCCAAGATATCAAGAAAAGGAAATGGTGATGTAACGGGCAGACACTCAAAAATACCAGCTGACAGTGTTACTAGGCAGCCTCTAGAATAGGTGAGAGTGTTACTGTGCAGGCCCTGAAAACAGGCAGGGAATGAGAAGAACAGCAAGGCCAAAACAAACATGGAGAAGAACTGTCAAAAGGAAGCAAGAATGTCATGAGTCCAACTCAAGAAGACTGCCCAGAGCTGCATCCACTGTGCTGAGATCCTATGCAACTTCAGGAGCTGAAAGGAAGAGGAAGAAGAAGAGAAAATACATTTCTAGAAGTTCTGTAATAATTTAGTTTAAATAAAACAAAAATTATTTCTTTTCCTGGGCTCATGCTACAAGGCTCCCAGCATAAATAGGTGGTCAATGAAAATTTCTTTACACAATGTTCTTGGCAGGCTACTGAAAATCTGACGGATTTGGTCTGGGAGGAGTTCAAAGTTCATAATATTGTGTTAAGCACTGTTTAAAATATCATCTAGTTTATTGCTCCCAAAGTACATTTTTCGTACACAAATAAGAAAATAAATAAAAAAAAAAAATTTGTATCGCCCATTTTACTCATTATTTTTTCCAGAGATGTGGGAGGGGGGTGGTGGTGGTGGTTTACTTTTTTTCAAACTTTTCAAAATACCTGATGACACCAGAGTTTGTTTTTAAACTTCAAGATCTTTTAGTTAAATAGAGAGATTTTTATTACAGGATCAGACTTTCCCTTCAAAGCCTTTTTATTAAAAAAAGAAAACAACAACAGCAGCAGCATAGTTTAACTCAAGATTTAATTGTTGTTTACTCTTCCTTTAAGTATACCAAATTTATTACCGGCAGTCTATATTATTTACAATTCATCAAAAGTCCATAGCTGGGAGTGGCTGACCCTCGATATCGTCAAAATTTACAAAAACGTTAGAGTCATGCTCATCCATTAAAACCTTTCAAAGTGAGTTTTACCATACCTGGCCATAGTGATAAATTTATACGTCTTGTCCCAATGTTTTTACCATACCTGGCCTTAGTGATAAATTTATATGTCTTGTCCCAATGTTTTCACCATGCCTGGCCTTAGTGATAAATTTATATGTCTTGTCCCAATGTTTTTACCATGCCTGGCCTTAGTGATAAATTTATACGTCTTGTCCCAATGTTTTTCAATACCTGGCCTTAGTGATAAATTTATACGTCTTGTCCCAATGTTTTTTTACAATGCCTGGCCTTAGTGATAAATTTATACGTCTTGTCCCAATGTTTTTACCATACCTGGCCTTAGTGATAAATTTATACGTCTTGTCCCAATGTTTCAACAGCTCCTCTTGCTCCACGTCTAAAACTCTCACATTGTAGTATTGGAATTTCCCAACAAAGAAATTGTCAATTTCCCTTGTCACATTCAATATGTATCCAATGCTAAAAATAGAGGGGGGAAAAAAAAGTAGTTAATGTTGATACGTGAAAACCTGAAGTAAAATAGAAAAATACGTCAAGATTAAAATGGCTGATGTGAACGATAAAATAAAAGCAGGAAATGAATAACATAGTTTTTATAATTATTTCATTCAAAAGTTAACGCTGCTAAATACATGTTTCTAGCCTCTGGCGCACTGGAACACTCAAAGACATGATCTTTTAAAATTCTAAAGTACAGTGAAAGAGCTCAATATGTTATTCTTTTTGTGACTATTTAACTCTATAAAATATAAATAACAGGGAAAACCCCATAAATAACGGGGAAAACCCCATAAATAACAGGGAAAACCCCAACAGAAGTAAAAAGATAAACATTTGTTTCAGCAATTTAAAAGTACAATCTTTTTATTCGATTTTTTTTCCATCTAAATTTCAAATGAATCATTTGTTTTATACATTAATTAAGCCCCTGTCAACCGCAGCTCTGTATTGCATGGTCTTGATATACACTTATTAAAATGAATGCTGCATGTAAGTTAAAGAGACCAGTCACAACCATAATATGAGCATATTTTTCATAGGATGCAAGTTAGTTCACACTAAATGTAAGTTTGACTATCACTAAGATGTAAGGAAGTGACCCAAAGAAATTCAACTGAGATGAATACAGAATCATACGATGGAGTAAATGCTTTACATTACCCTTTTTTTTGCAGCTCTTCCAAATTCGAGGCATTCCATTCTGACCCCAAGTAAAGATAATCTAAAATCTTTGACGGTTCATCCATTTGTCCCAGAATCCTCATCACTTCCTCATCAAAATAACTCTTAAACTCTGCCAAACTCATATTTAAACCTTCCTCAACTTTGGTCCTCAGCTGCAATGAGAAAAAGAAAACATATTTAAATCTTGAGTCAGCCACGGGAAAACCTCTTGCCTTAGCCTCTGATAAAAATTAAGCCAAAAGTATTCATTCTCTTCTGCTATATAAACTGCCAATACAAAAAAAAAACGAGTGATTCTGCTATTCATATAAAATGTTTTCTTGCAAACCACAGACAGATATATAAATATATATTTTAAGTGAATAGAATATTAAGTAATAATGGCAACTATAACTATCTTATGTACACATTTAAAAAAAAACATTAAAAAAACATGAAAGAATCCTGAAAATGTTGGATTTCAGGTTAAAAGTATGTCCTAAATAAACAAGCAGGGAAAAACGTTTTGAAATTTAATTTCATGGCACTAAAATAGTTCAATGTCAACATGGCACCATTTTAATTTCTCCTCATGAAACCTTTTTTTTTTTTACTGAGCCCTATAAAGACCAAAATGTTGGAAAGGAAAAGTTCAACAATTTCTGGAGCTAAGGCATATTATGGGATTGTGTGGCTAGTAATTGTCAGGCACCCATTTTTAGGTTGGTTGGACCCCAAAGCGTTCCCAAAAATCACTGGGACTCATACCTGTGACCTTGCAGTGGGATTACCACACTGCCAGCCACTGGGACCTTCCGGTGGGATTACCCCACTGCCAGCCACTGGGACCTTCTGGTGGGATTACCACACTGCCAGCCACTGGGACCTTCCAGTGGGATTACCCCACTGCCAGCCACTGGGACCATCTGGAGGGATTACCACACTGCCAGCCACTGGGACCTTCTGGTGGGACCTTCCGGTGGGATTACCACACTGCCAGCCACTGGGACCTTCCGGTGGGATTACCACACTGCCAGCCACTGGGACCTTCCGGTGGGATTACCACACTGCCAGCCACTGGGACCTTCCGGTGGGATTACCACACTGCCAGCCACTGGGACCTTCCGGTGGGATTACCACACTGCCAGCCACTGGGACCTTCCGGTGGGATTACCACACTGCCAGCCACTGGGACCTTCCGGTGGGATTACCACACTGCCAGCCACTGGGACCTTCCGGTGGGATTACCACACTGCCAGCCACTGGGACCTTCTGGTGGGATTATCACACTGCCAGCCACTGGGACCTTCTAGTGCTCATGCTCTACCACCTACCACACTGCCCTTAGTATTAAGACTGACTGCAACTATTTACCATAAGAGACGTGGCTTCATCCAAATCTACAGTCATCATGACTTCCTTCAGCTTCTGACTTATAGCTTGCTTGATGATCTTGTTTTCACTGGAGGATGACAAACAGCAAGTAAAAAAAAAACATCATCACCCTGTAAATACTTTACTTTTTAAATGACACCCCCCCCCCCTGCATCTACAATCACCACACCTGCATCTAACACATTTTAAAAATAATGACAGACGTGACGTGATAGGATTACATATTGAAGGAAAAAGTTGATCACATATTTGTTGAAGTTTTTTTTTTAAAAAGTTGAAAGTTAAAAAATGTATAAAGACACACAACTGGATTTATATAAAAAAATTTCAATTCAAAATGAAACAAATTTTAAGCTCAAGTCAAGATCCACATCTGTGGATTGTCAACAAAATACGATGAACATGATCAAAAAGAGCTACTCACTCATCTGACTTGATTGTAAGACTCGACGGTACAAACACCTCCACTCCCTCTACATTCCTGAAAACAAGAGTAAACAAACAAGTAAGGACCAAATGAAAATAGTTTTAAGTCAAAACTAAAAGCAAAACTAACATGAACAAAAAAAAAGGATGGACGGGATGGTCAAGCGATGAGAGTTTCTGACCGTTGGTTTTCCATGACTTACTCTCATAAAACTTAATGAGAAACAAAATTAATTCATTTTAAATGAGGTACAGCATAAGGAAAACTCCTCTGTCAAGAAAAGGATAAATGAACTGGTGATCCTGGCTATAGGAAAAAGTGCAAACTGGCATGATTTAGTCTGGTGTCAAGGCCATAACCTTTGGAAAACTATTATGCATGGTGCCTTAGACGTTTAAGAGGCAGTGCTTGAAAGAACTGGATAGGAAACAATTAGGAATCAACAGGCTTAAAAGTAGCAACTGTTTGATACAGACTGGAATGGAGAGAAGTTTCCAGTGCAGTGTTCCTGAACCCCCCCCCAACCCCTTAACACAAAATTTGTCAAGGATCAAATGATGATGGTGATCAAAGAGAGTTTTTATGTAACATTGAACCTCTATGAGAAGTTTCATTTCTACAACGGCTGTTCTGTACGGCCTGATCTGACCACATGCCTGATACAATCACAAGCTGATATATATAATTTATTTCTTATTACTTTTTGAATACGCTGATGAATGAATCAACCTAGATATTATCCTCTTCTTGTTTTTTTGGAAAACTGGGCAATAAATATTTCTATTTTAAAAGCCAAATGACTGGTGGACCAATGTACAACATCAACAATAAAATCAATCATATCCGGCACAGTGTTTCTTTTCTTTGGCAAGAAGTTTAGTTCGACTTTTTAACTGTCCTAGGTATTGATCATAAAAACAGTGGACTGAATAGTCTGCAACAGACATGACACATCACAAGCTGCTGAATGTCTCAAGTTATTAAATACATACAATATTGAGAAATGCTGTTATTTTTCCCTTAAAGACGAAAATATTTGGCAATCCGAACCAGAAGGAGTCTCTTGATGCATCTTGATGGGACTTACCAGAGAGAGGTTTTTGATGGGTCTCTACGATCTATATGCGATTTGTAGTAACCAACCCAAGTGTGTGTTAGCCCATCATGGATGTACTTCATCTCCTCAGCTATATGCGTCACTTTGACCAAGCTTTGAATGGCGGACCTGTACAGGAGAAGAAACAGATTTTTCAAAACTTGGTGGATAATATTTTAGAAATGTGTAGGTCAATAAAAAGAAAACCTGCGATTACAGAGTGCCAGGTTGTCGTCAAGTAATGACTGACAGTTTAGGTACTACGATATTATCTCAATTTTTTTTTTGTTTTTTTTTTAAATGTTGGTCCAAGAACATTCAATACCATGATTGAGTATCAACGTAAAATAGTCTGTGCATAATGAAACTACTTGAAAACCTAGCTGTCATGGTATAGTTATGAGTACTACGCACACAGGTGAGTGTGTATCTTTGGAGCTTGGCCAACCAGGTCAACATGTGGTCACGGGGTCAAGATTCGAGATGTTTATAGAAAATAAATATGTTGTTTATTATTCTAGATATTTATAGAAAATAAATATGTTGTTTATTTGTAAATTGTATTGACTAAATGAGTGAGAGACAGAGCGATGTGGAATGTTCGAGATGGATGGAAGGAAATTATATAAAGACGATGTTCAGTTGAGAAAAGGGGAATTGAGTCAATCGAGTCAGTGAAGTCATTTGAGTTCAAGCTCAGTTGATATTGAGACAAAGGATTCAGGTACATATCAGAAGTTTTAGTTGATCAGTTAAGTTCATTGTTAATAAGTATTATTCATTGGATTTATTCTGCTTATATGTTATTGTGTCGTCAATAAATCATATGAACCATGGACATGAATTGAGTTCTCATTATTAACCAGTTCATACAATAACTTCATTTGCATGGTCGCAGCGGTGGTCGTGCTACACCAAAACATTCATTTACATGGTCGCAGCGGTGGTCGTGCTACACCATAAATAACATCATTTACATGGTGGCCAGCAACATAGTGAATCAACTTAGAGGACACGATTAAACAGAATTTGAGGAGACATTGAGGTCAGTGTTATAAGAAATATTCCTCTTAGAATAGACTGTATATTAAATACAGCAGCATTTTATATCTTTATGACATGCCAATGCTACGTTACATACAGAGAGCATTTCAACTGGAGTTGAATAATAATATCATTCATTTTATTAGGTAAGCTGGACAGTAAATTGACCTGAATAGAATATACGCACTTAGCATCGTGTACAGTCAAGTGGAACATTTTGTAAACAATTCTTACGTAGTCAGGTCAGAAATTTCATGAACTTTCAAGTTTATTTATAACTGTGCTGGACTGGACTATTTATACTACAGGAACTGTAGTAAACTGTTTTATTGAGTTTATTAGGGAACAAA
>JAGDYQ010000001.1:32653069-32663580 GCA_021962125.1 Bulinus truncatus | reverse complement strand
CCTCTATAATGACGGGGCATTGCCTCTATAAGGAAAGGGGCATTGCCTTATAAGGAAAGGGGCATTGCCTCCAAAATGACGGGGCATTGCCTCCATAAGGAAAGGGGCATTGCCTCTATAATGACGGGGCATTGCCTCTATAAGGAAAGGGGCATTGCCTCCATAATGACGGGGCATTGCCTCTATAAGGAAAGGGGCATTGCCTTATAAGGAAAGGGGCATTGCCTCCAAAATGATGGGGCATTGCCTCCATAAGGAAAGGGGCATTGCCTCTATAATGACGGGGCATTGCCTCTATAAGGAAAGGGGCATTTCCTATATTCGAAAGGGGCATTGCCTCTATAATGAAGGGGCATTGCCTCTATAAGGAAAGAGCATCTGGACAATTTTAAGTTCTAGTGGAAACCCTAGTTGTCGAAAATTATTAGACTTTCAAAATTTTTGCAAGCGTCAGTTTTGTGTAACTTTCTTTAGAATTTTTTTTTAATAAAGGCCTGTAAATTTTACAACTGTAAGAGGTTTTATATTTGTAACTAGATCAATATACCGATTTCAAACATCTACTAATTAGTTTTCCGATCAATAAAATACTGGTTCATTATTTCTTAAGTTGCTTCTGAAATCAATTTTCTTAAGTAACACGTCTAAGACATTTCATGAGTATTTCTCTGGTTGATGTACGAAAGAAACGTATGACCTAACAAAAGCTTTATATCCATCCATCCACCCGTCCGTCCATTCATCCATTTATCCATCAATCCATCTACCCGTCCGTCCATCCATCCATCTTATCTATCTATCCATCTATCCACCTGCATCCGTCCATCCATCCATCTATCCATCTATCTATCCATCTATCCATCCATTTATTCTATCCATCCACCCATCCGTCCATCCATCCATCCACTTATCCATCCATTCATTCATCCATCCATCCATCCATCCATCCATATCTATCCGATCCATCCATCCATCCATCCATTTAACTTTCCATCCATCCAAACATCCATCCATCCATCCATCCATCCATCCATCCATCCATCCATCCATCCATCCATCCATTCCATTCTATCCATTCATCGATCCATCCATCCATCGATCCATCCATCCATCCGTCCATCCATCCATCCATCTATCCATCCATCCATCCATCCATCCATCCATCCATCCATACATCCATCCATCCATCCATCCATCCACCCAACCATCCATCCATCCATCCATCCAACCATCCATCCATCCTTCCATGCGTCCACTGTCCGTCGCCAGTCTGTCAGTGTGTGAGTGTCTGTGTGTGTGAGTGTCTGTGTGTATGAGTGTGTGAGTGAGTGAGTTAGTGAGTGTATATATATATGTGTGTATATATATATATATATATATATATATGTGTGTGTGTGTGGGTGTGTGTGTGTGTGTTTGTGTCTTACCCTCTAAGAAAATTGCTCGTATTCCATTATTTCATTTACAAGTACTGGCAAATTTTTTTTTACCTTTAAACATAGCGTGATCTAAGAATTCCGCACATAACAAAAATCCACAAATCCCATTTAAGTATTACAGATGCCATAACAGTTGAACAAATATAGAGTTTTTGTTTTTTGTGCACTTATGTATCGGAAATAAATATTGAATCGACTGATCGTGACCAAAAGTAATTGACTGATCTGCTAATGAAGTTTTTGGTGTGAGAAATCAACACTATATAATATATACCCGATGTCGTGATTTGCTATAGTTGTGCAGTCAGCCTTGGGATAGGGGAAAAAAACTGTTGCATAACTGTGACTTTGAGACGGAGTTATGGGACATGGTACAGAACAAATATGGTGAACGACCTATATTGTATTTCATCTGATAGGCTGTTTAAATAATGCATGTGTTTCCACCGTAAAAAAAATATTCATCACAATTGAGGAAAGGGGGTCTGTGGGTAATCAAATCTTTCACTGTATTGTGTTCATCAAACAGCCAGTCAAATAATGTGGTATCGCACACACAAACACACTAATGGACTGATGGTCATACATAGTGTACACGTCAGCTGATCTAATCACGTGTTTGTTATACGAAGCTGTTTCAATTAACTACAGTGAACAAGAGAGGAGAGAGAGAGAGAGAGAGAGAGAGAGAGATTGTGTGAGAGAGAGGGAGTGTTGAAGAGAGAGAGAGTGTGTGAGAAAGAGCGGCAGAGAGAAAGAGAGAAAAATGTATAGAGAGAGAGAAAAAGAGAGAAGGGGGGAAGAGAGGGAGAAACAGAGAGAGAGAGAGAGTGATGGAGAGAGAGAGAGAGAAAGAGAGAGAAGAGAAAGAGAAATATGGATAGAAAGAGAGAGAGAGAGAGAGAGAGAGAGAGAGAGAGAGAGTGAGAGAGCAGAGAGAGGGAGATAGAGAGAATGATTAATTTAAAAAGTGTGTACAGAGTGATTCATCCTGAACTTTCGCTTACTGATCGGGCTTTTGATCGTGATTCATTTTATATTAAAAATATTTCTTACATGATAGAATGTTCAAAAATTATATTATGACATGTATGGTATTCCCAATACTGTTACTTATGATTGGTTTTCTGCTTATAAATGATGGTCTTTAACATTTTGTCTCATCTTATTGTCTTTAATATTGGATGATGTTATCAGTGGCGTAGCAAGGGTATACCACGCTCTTTGCTTCAACCCCCCCCTCGAACCCCCTCCCCGATCCACGGACAATATTTTTTATAGGAGCCCAATATTTTCTTCTGCTCTCAGGGCCCCAACAGATCAATGTCCGCCCCTGCTTATCATATAAATGGCGGTCACAAATTTTATTACCATATTGTGATCTAGGTTTTTTAACTTTCACTTTGGAATCCCCTCGAAATCGTTAAATTTTGTTTTTAATATTATATAGGCAATGTTCACATAATTGAATCTATGAATATTCATTTAGTTTAATGCTGAATTTCCCATAGGCCAGTCGTCTCCATGGCAACGTTGTTGTAATTTACGATTTATTTTGATTTATTTAACTTTCATTTAAATCTCGGCGAAATAATTAAAATCATTGTCTAAAAAGATTTTTAATTATTTAGATTTGAAAAAATATAAAAAAAAATGAGAAATAATTTTAAACTATTCAAGAAAGAAAAGGAATTTTGAAATTCTCCGGAACAAAACTCTAACTGAAAAAGAATGAAAAAATATTTTTTGTTCAGATCAGGTTATTTTGCCAGTTACAAATTTCTTTTTTGTAACAGAGGTCAAGAAAAAAAGAACTTGGTTTTTGGTTAATTCATACTTGCTGACACAATAGAGAGACAGATTTTTTAAAAATTACATCTAGTTCGATTACACTTTGATCGCTTACACTTAGCACCTCCTCTTGTGTATCTGGTCCAGAAGTTTACACATCGGAAAAGTTAGTTTATTATGAGAAGTTGCGACTCGGCGAGTTGTCGTCGGGGAAGAAGCCATGTAAAGGGATCATCCGGTAGACATTGATTAGCACATGAAGTGCTGCTACATACCGTGCGACAAAGCAAACTTTGAATCTGTGGTTTATGTAAACAGGAACATAGCGTGCAAAGAAATCAAACATTTCCGTATGAAAGTCACCTCAAAAAAAAAAAAACGTTTACGTAAACACGTTACTGTTGTATATATGGACTATAGATTGGGATTTGAGGATATTTCATGATTATCTTTTTTTCATGATGAATGAAACACATCGAGTGACCCTAAAAGACAATAATGATGCTAATATTAACGCTAATGATGGGTGAGTCGATGGCGCTTTGTTTGTGATAACGATCGGGAGATCGATGTCTGTTGGGGGTCGCGGTTATCAACCGGTGGTACGCGTACACCATAGCGTACGGGAAAGACTATACAGGGGGTAGGCAGCGATATATAAAGTTTGAAGAAGGTCGCCATACTTTCGTACCATTTGGAGTACAGTCAGTTTGAGCTTCTCTGATTTAGTTCCCCGTGGTGCCTTGATCGCCATTGCACCTTCATCGATTGTGAGCCGGAGATGTTTCTAGGGATATGTAAACTAAGCGACGGACACGTGCCTTCACTATCAAAGAGGGCCCCATACCATCAAAAAAGGCCTCTTCCATTAAAACTCAGAAAATAATTTGAAACTGACAGGTACTTTTGCCTAGGGCCAAATATTTCTCTGGATGTCTCTCTCTCTCTCTCTCTAGGGCCACATTTCTCTGGGCAAGGCATATTTCTTCAAAATTATCGCCTGTTATTGTGATAAAAAATAGAATAAACACATTTTAATAAAATAAAAAACGCATTTCCCCAGTTATAATGGTTGCATATTTTTTTTTTAAATTTACTAATCAAATTCTCGTTTATCATTTAGGTCAGAGGCGTAGCGAGGGGGGCAAGGCAACTTGCACTCTGGGCATTTTACCTTTTTAAAACCTTTTTAGCGCCCCTCTCATTCGAAAACCATATAATATTATATGTAAAATATACCATTTGGCGCCCCTGAACCTCGGCGCCCGGAGGCATATGTACTCCCCGCCCCCCCCCCAGCTACGCTTCTGTTTTAGGTCATCCAATGAAAAGAAATATGTACATTTTCCATTGGTTCTTTTTTCTTTCTGAGCACCACTGACCAATTTTTAGGACAACTTTCCTTTACCATCTCCTTGAATGACCGCACTCTCTCTCTCCCCCTCCCCAACCCCAACTAGTGGATGACCGGTTAGAGACAGTGAGAGACAGGCGTTAATATCAAATTGGCTGGCTCACGTCCTCTATTCTTGTAACCGATGTCCCCTTACTGACTGACCGAATTAGTCCCTCAATCAATGCAATTATCCGTGTAGTAGCTATAGCCGCTGCACAGCGAACTCACTCCACTGACCTGGCTGACCACATGGGTCAGCAGATGGCGGAGATCTATTCGATAGGTTCCTTGACTCCCCTCCGTGTGACGACAAGGTCTGTGTCGAGGTTACTGTTACTTTTTTTGGGAAACAAAGCAACGGGATAGATATATGTTACGTCAATTTTGAGACTCTACTACTTTGTTACGTCAGATTTTAATTAGTCGCCAAATATGTTAAGTCAATTTAGAGACTCCACTACTTTGTTACGGCAGATTTTAATGAGTCGCTAAATATGTTACGTCAATTTTGAGACTCTACTACTTTGTTACGTCAGATTTTAATGAGTCGCCAAATATGTTACGTCAATTTTGAGACTCTACTACTTTGTTACGGCAGATTTTAATGAGTCGCCAAATATGTTACGTCAATTTTGAGACTCTACTACTCTTTATTCACATCAGATTTTAATGAGTCACCAAATCTGTTACGTCAATTTTGAGGAATCCACTACTTTGTTACAGCGGAGCACAACCAGGTCACCAAATATGTTACGTCAATTTTGAGACTCTACTACTTTATTACGTCAAGATTTTAATGAGTCACCAAATATGTTACATCAATTTTGAGACTCGACTACTTTATTACGTCAGATTTTAACGGGGAGTCACCAAAATATGTTACGTTACTTGTTACAAAACTGATATATAAGAAGAGAACCCAGTGCAGTACACTATATACAGCATACTTTAATAGAAATTTAATAACACTTTACTTCTCTTTTAACTATTCCTACTAAAACAAACTACTTCTAACCATTAGGACTGTCGACACCGAACTAAATGCGTCTAACTACTAAACCTGTCACTATACTCTATTGCATCATATTTCTCTCATCTACTATCTACTAACATATCTCCCTAACTTAATAACTTAATAAATGTCGGGAGGAGTGATGGGGTGAAGAGGAGGAGGACAAGTTATCGTTTAATATTTTGAAGTATCAGCTACATTTATCAAAGTAAGTTGGGAACTTGGCTTGACCATGACCCTGGGTTACGTAACAAGGTCAACTTTAAGATGGGACGGGAAAGTTTTACCAGCCGGTGTAGAGAGGGAGGCGGTGAAGGTTTGGAAATTTTATTCTAAGCACCACAATCTACAACAAGACTAATAAGCGAAATGATTCAGTTTTTTTTTTTAAGGCAAAACGCTAACAACAACAACAATAACAACAAAGAAAAATCAACCTCAAAAGTAAATACATAAATAGAAGGAAAAAAAAAAGAACAACAAAAGCCAATACCATAAAGATGAGTACTTTGTTAACAGCCTAGTGGGTCCTCAGATACCACACCTGGGTACAGGTGAAACAGCGATTACCGACAATAGACTCGCAGTATTTCAGATTCTTTATTTAGAAATTCGCACCGAAAGGGCGCCATTTGTGTGTGTGTGTGTGTCTGTGTGTGTGTGTGTGTCTGTGTGTGTGTGTGTGTGAGTGTCTGTGTGTGTATGTATGTGTGTCTGTGTGTGTGTGTGTGTACTATATAGTTGTCCAACAGCAATTGGTCATCTCAAGTCAACATCTATTTCGGCCAGATTTGTTCAACATGGTTATCTTAACACACTGATGTCTGGGCGCCCTGTCTCTCTCTTATTGACCGGCGACGTAGGTGACAGCCAAGGGCCTCCACCACTGAAATTATTAATTGATGTGAAATCTGAAGCTAAGAGGGCCCAAAAGGAATTTTCATGGTGAAAGCTCTCTATCTCCCTCCCCCCAACCATCTTTCAAAGGAACTAACGCCCCCCACCCCCGATCAAACATCTCTAGGAAGTCTCTACCTAAGGCCCGAAATATCTCTAAGCTTTCTTCTTTCAGGGCGCATCCCTGCCCAAAATATCTCTAAAAGTCTCTGCTAAACTGTTTAAGTCCCCCCCACCAAAAAAAAAAAGCACGGCTATGCTTGGTGTGTGTGTATGTGCGAAAGGGGGGGGGGGGTCACATTGAAGTACTTCTTAGTGACTTACCAAACACAACATTTCTTTCAACAAAAATCAAGAATTTCACTGCATGTTCAATGTGCAAGGAAAATTGAGTGCTGACACCCCAAACACCCCCCTGCATACCCATTTACCAGAAACGTAAGCGCCCTGTTTGATCTATGACTTTTATAAATCATTGCTTAAATATAAACAAATTAAAATAGCAGGTGCTATTAAAAGAGTATTGATTCAACACAAAGAGTATGTTTGTTAGAAATTGTACTACAAATATTAAGCAGGCAAGTTTTCAAAGGAAAATATAATCTCAAACTCTCTATAACACAGTTATCAGCCCTTGTTGCTGAGTAACAATACTGTAAAAAAAAATTGAAAAAATTCCATTAATTGATTTGGTTGTTTATTGAGCATAGATCAAAAACAAACCAAACGAAAAGTTAAAAATAGAAGTAGGCGACGATGGGAAGGGAGGGGGGAGGGAGGGTTGGGTAGAGGGAAGTTAATTCTCTCTGGCTGTCATGCAATGTTCTGGTTTACCTCCCTTTGATGTTGTCTTTAAAGTTATTTCTTGATTGCCGTCCCTTAGTTTAGTCGGTCATGGTTTTTTTTTTTTATTTATTTATTATGCAAATTGAAGAGGGACAGAAGTGGAAAGACCAGCAGCTAAAGTATGTGCCTAGTGCTGTGGTGAATGATATCGTATTTCAGGTGGGGGGGGGGGGTTGGGAGAGGGGGGGTGAAGGAAAGCGAGTTTTGTTCATATACCACACAGCTGCAGCCTGAAGCAAACAATCTCCTCCGCTATCGCGATATCTGATGTGTTTCATTCAAATAGAAGAACATGCAACAAATAATCTTCATAAGAGGATAGCAATGGCAAAATTCACACAAAAAAAAAACACTCACACATACATAACCTGACAGATCTTTCATACTCAAGCTATTTTTATCTTCAAATCTTTCCTTTTTCTCTCCACCCCCCCCCACCCCTTCCCTTGCCCTTCTCCTTCTCTATTTCCTTAATATGAAAATTAATAAATAAACATTTCTTTATAAACACACATCCAATCCAGTTTTCTTTCAACTAATAAATTCCTGTATAGGCCTATTTGTTTGATTTTATCGGTTTTGTTTCACGGTCTCATTGATGGGTCACGACATGATTTAAATCTATAATTGAATACTTGAGAACATTAATATGTTTTAATTACAGCTCTTTTTTCTTATATGTTTACAAAACTATTCAGTTGTAAATCTAGAAAGTAAATGTTGAGATCTAAAGGCCTTAATTGTAGAATTAATGGCGCTTATAGTCTCTGATATCTCTTTTTTATCATAGTTTTATATTTGCAGGTGGTTCGCGCAAATCATAAATGTTGTCATAGTGGGTAGCGAGGCGAAAACGTTTGAGTACCACTGCTCTATGGGGATAGGAGAAATAGAAGCTCATTACCGAAATGCGAAGAATTCACCCAAAAAAAACAGTGAAACTTAATGTTTACCATTAAAACACGACTAACCAAAGCCAGTGAAACTAAATGTCTACCTCTACAACACAACTAACCAAAGCCAGTGAAACTAAATGTCTACCTCTACAACACGACTAACCAAAGCCTGTGAAACTAAATGTCTACCTCTACAACACAACTAACCAAAGCCAGTGAAACTAAATGTCTACCTCTACAACACAACTAACCACAACCTTGCTATGTTAGTCTTTTTCCAACAGCTTCCTAAATCTAGTAAAACCAAATAAAAGCCCTTTTTAAAATACGACTAACCAAATCCAAATTTAGATTTGCGATGCTAATGTCTTTCTGAAAAAACACCGTAGCAAAATATTCTACAGCAAGTCTTTTACATTTGCCATGAACGTCCTTATATAAAACAAATTACTATAATAAGTAAAAAAACATATAGAAATAAATATTTGCGTTAACACGGGATTAGACATTGCGCATTCTGAAGTTTACTAATGATTGTACCCTGCGTTGTACGGACTACATCCTGAAGTGTTATCAATGAGAAAGCGTTGAGATGAAGGACAGACAGCTGAGTATGTCTTCTATGTGGACAAATGCAGACGTTTAATTGAGTCACGTGACTGATGTATTTTGTCCTCTGGTGAGCTGGACAAGATGTCTGTCAGCAAAGTGGAATGCACTTTTTTTTTTCAATACGTTTAGTTGGTGAGAAGAAGTGCTCTGACCGGACAATTATGGACAAGTAAGTTGTTGTTGTTGTGTGATGTCCCTGTAAAGATGAGATGAAATCTCTTAGATCCTATAAACCACTAATGGGACGGTTTTTGCGGCGCCCTTCTTTCATCCCTACCGTAGCCTATAGTGCAATGACCATGGAGGCACCACGGGAGATATTGCGGAGACTTAAGCCAAGACCTGAAAATATCATTTGATCCTCATAGAAGATCGAACCAGTGACCCTCAGGTCGACAGCCGAGCGTTTTACCGCACGACCATCCGTCCCCTGTACGTTGTTATCCAGGGGTCATTTTTTTATGTTTTCAGTTCAATCAACTTAGTATAACCACCAGCCGCGACTTTACGTCTGTTAAATAAGATCAGGATGAAGATTTTCTGCGAGCAGTAGTCTGTAAAATAAAACATAGATTCCTTGATCTGTTGTTGTCTGTCACAAGGGTTCAACAGTGAGTAGTTGTTGTTTTTTCCCCGTCATTAAGATAGCTTGCGTCAGTTGTACTATTTTTGGTGTTCAAAAGTGAGGCCAACTAACTCCCTTTGCTGATGAACAAAAAAAAAAGAAGTTCATATTGGTGCGCAATTCATTGCTTTAAAACAAATACAGAACCTCAGACACACGCCAGGGAAATTTGCCTATATGGCCTGTCTTAGTTTAAAATATCTAGTGTTTGGATTGAACTTATCGGCTTGCGTCTCGATGATTCTAAACGGGCAAGTACGACCTGTGGTGCAGTGGCGTAGCGAAGGGGGGGCATCATGTCCGGGCGCTACTCACAAAGGGGCGCCAAATGGTCCACAAAACATATAATAATATTATATGGTTTTTTTCGAATGGGGGGGCGCTAAAAAAAGGTATTGTGCCCCGGGGTCGAGTTTATTTCGCTACGCGACTGCTGCGGGGATAGTGCGACTCGTTAGGCCTTTTGATCAGGCCTGCGCGCTGCCCCTTCCCACTCTTTCACATCAATGATTTTAACATTTAACTAATGTACGTTCATATACACACTTCGTCCATCTATATAAATAGAACTAGAAACATAATTACGAATATAATTAAACCAGCATTTTATCAAAGCAATATATTTAAAATATATTTTTTTTTAATCAATGTTCTAGTGAAAAAAAAATTACTATTTGTAGAATTTTAAAACTGAAAATGTGCTTACAAAATGAATATCTCAACATTTTTTTTCAGTTACTGTTTATTCATATGAACACGCGTAATCAATGATATAGGATATTTGTTTTCTATAACGTTGATCAGTACAGCCAGTAATTGCTTCCATTCGAAACATGGGTTATGGGATAAAAATAGACTGAAAAAAAAAGTTATCCAAATCGGGAATTCCCACTTCATCCTGAATCGAGAATGCATTTTTTTTTGTCTTCATGCGGTGGTAGTGTTGTTTTCGTTGACGAAAACTAAGACTAAAACCTTCGTTGACGAAAATGTTGAC